>SNQJ01S0026943.1:107483-138632 GCA_010110895.2 Picea sitchensis
ATCAACACTTGTGCAATTTGTTTTTAAAAAACGAAGGGCCCAACAGGCTCCGACCACAACCCTTTACTTGTCCTTGAGTCAAGCACTTGATTCCTCCACATTCTCTAGGAGCAGTTGTTGCTTTCCCTTATTTGGATTTTCCTCCTCTTTGAGCTCTTATGTTTGTGTGGTTTCTTCCTTCACTTCCTAAAACTAAGGGCCCAATTCTAGAACGAGCTCTAATGCTCTGTGTTTTACTTTATGAAATCTTTCAACTTTGTCCTACCATTTCCGGGTAAGGAGTGATGCTTCGACCAAGAATTGTTGGGTCATCTCTTTGTTGTACTCTTTTGGCCTTCCTGCAACCAATGAGTTCAATTCGGAGTTAGTTGTTGCGTCGGCCTGGTGCATCTACATATAGGCAGTTTGAATCACTAGTCAAAACTCATGCAGCTCTTTCTTGGCTATCGACTCTGCTTCGTAGAGGGAATTTAGTTCATTGTCGGCCTGTTGAATTTGGTCGAACTTTTGTTGCTTCTCCATGGGGTCCATTGTGACCGCAACTTCCTTGTTGAGATCTTGGATCTTTGTGCGCGCTTCCTCCAAGACTTGATTTCGGTGAGCGATGATACCCATCCAATCGTTGACTTCCTTAAATATTCTGGTGCAGTCCGCGGTCTTTTTGTGTAGTGTCGCTCGAACNAATCTTGTATGCACTTAATAACTCAATAAATTAGTAGTAGTTAGTGATTCCAAGAAATAATTTGGCTTGGGATCATTACAGCATAGATGTATTTTTATTTCTTTTCCTGTACATGAATTGTCATTTCGTTTTCTCATTGTATAAATTGTTGTTATAGTTTAACTGTTTTAGTTTCCTTTTGCAGGTTAATATGAAGGATTTTTGTTAGTATGCAATGAGTTCTTAGTTAGTATAGATAAGATTAAGCTTAATCCACTAATCCCTGTGTGATTAAATAATAGACTAGAATTTATGTATGCTGAAATATATTAGTTAGAGTTTAAAACAGAATTTTAAAACAGAGTTTTAATGCATGCTTTCTTTGACAGGGTTTCGATGGATGGGTAGTGTTAGTCTTAGTGTTTATTTTCAGATTGCTTATTTAATTTCTTCTTAGTTTTTCTTCTTTATTTGCTGGTTAGTTTCTCCATTTAATTACTTGTCATATGCTAGAATATTGTTAATTTCTATTTATAAGAATTTCTCTTTTTGCAAATTTGAATTATTAAATAGAACTAGTTTAGTTTACTTCATGCAATTTCTTTCTTAGACCTAGATTGCAATTTCAATTCATAGTTAATTATTGATTTTAGCATAGTATGAACTTGCTTTATTAGCCTAGAATGCAATTGAATTTATTAGAATAGTCTCTTTATATTGTTGATTAATGCCTGATAGTTTCTTGCTTATCATAGATTAAGAATTAGTTGTTAATCTTTATTTCCTTCAATAGAATAGATTTCCTTTCATGCATTGCATTGAGCATTTATATTTCCTTTCACACATTAGAAATAGTTTTGCATTAGGCATTTAGTTCACTTGCCTCTTAGGATAGATAGTTGTTCAATGAGAAGTTTTACTTGCAGTAGTTAGTTGCCTTTGCTTACTTGTCTTTTGCTTTAGTAGGTTAGTTAGGTGCCTTTGCTTACTTGTCTTTTTCTTTAGTAGGTTAGTTAGGTGTCTTTGCTTACTTGTCTATTTTCTTTAATAGGTTAGATAGGTTCTTTTGCTTACTTATTTATTTGCTTTCATAGGGTAGTTTCTTATTGAATGTAGGTTGGCAAATTAAAATAGTTTTCTTTCATTATTTGCTTATTGTTATGCTTAAATAGTTGCTTATTTCTTACTGTTGAATTAATTTTCTTTACATAGGGTTTTACATTCTTTCTTAGGGACTATCCAACAATCCTTGGCCCAAAAGTACTTAGGTTACCTAGTTTCATTTTTCTTAGTAGGTTTTTCTCATTAGACAGTTTTGCTTGTGTAGATTATCCTTAGATAGTTGCCTTCCTTAGTTAGACTGTAATCCTCCAAGCCCTTCTACCTTTGGCATATATTTTGCTACAACTCTAAGTTTACTTACCTTGGGTTGACAATTTAATTGAGGGTTTTTACTATGTTTTTAGTGCATGTATAACACCCATCATTTTTGGCGCCGCTGCTGGGGAGTTGTCTCAAGGTAAGAAGTAGTTAGGAAATAGATCATTCTTAGACCTTAGAATTAGCTTGGTGGCGGGGGAACTTTAAGACGAGAGGTAAGAATCCACGCATCTTCTATAGCAGGTTCTCCTAAACCCAATGGTAGTTTTTCTTTTTGTTTTTTCTTTCTTTCATGAATAGGCCTAGAGACCCACAACGTAGATACATTAAAGCAAAATCTGACCTTTCAACCAAGGTTCCTTATGATCTCTTTGGGGGAAGGAACGTTCCTCTTATAAAATCCACAGACAGATACCGAAAAATAGAAGCTCGATCAACTCAAAGAGCTAAAATAGTCTCTGAAGAGACTAACACAGGTAGCACTATAGAACAAGAATTTGAAGCATCAATCATATTAGGAAAGGAGGAAAGACCACTAGAGGCTTCCGCAGAATCAAACAACACAACCTTTGTTTCCTTACCACCACCAGGAGAATGAATTCGAAGATGACCATTAGCTTGGAAGAACTCTCTCAAATCCTAGCAACAACCGAGATTTCTTCTTTTCAAGAAAAACATATTTTGGCAGCAACCAAAAGTGTATCTACCTCTCTAGAAATATTATAAGAATCAAGGTCCTATGAGCTACAAAATGATTTTCCTTGCCAAAATGCGAAGGAAACTGAAAAATTATGGACTACATCTAGTGGAGAACAATCACTAAGACCTGAGATTAAGGAGTTCTCAACATCCATCTCAATAGATCCTTTATGTGCTTCAGAAATCAATCATCCAAAAGAAGAGGATCTGCATAGCATGATGAAGCAGATCATAGAAATTACTGTTGATGAATTTCAATATTACATTTAAATTTGGTTTCAAGAGGTCATTAGGCCACAATACTATGCTCTTCTCCAACACCTTCTGATGCCAAAACAAGTAGGTTGGTTGGTTCTTCATATCTAGGTAATCACTGTGGTAACTTTTTCATATATGGATATGAGTATGTTCCTTATCTTTCTCTGCACATGGTTACATTGGAAGAGTTCTTACACTTGAATACAGATTTTCCCTTTCTTTTTAGGTAGGGTAGGATAGTAAATAAAAGTTGCATGTTGTTAGTTTACCTTAGAGTCTAATGCATCCTCATTTTACATTTTCTTTTAATAAAATAACTATGAGATACATGTTCCAGTGACTTGATCTCATTAGTCTTTGATATTTTAGAGTGTGGTTTTTGCAAACAGTTTTAGAGATCTCTATAGGTATTTATCTCACCAGGAGTAGACATTTCAAAGAAATATAAAAGAAGGATTTTTCTTCAAAACATTGTTACACTTGAACCCCGTTGCCTGCTGAGCATCAAATGAATAATGAGTTGTTGTAATTAGCCATTTTTTTTCAAAGACTATAATCTTCTTGTTCTTAAGGAATTCCAAATCAGTTGCTCTTGAAACTCTTCACCATTGTATAAGGAAGTGACATCGTAACCATCAAGCTTAAAGGTCTCTCGTACAATTTTTCCAAGAAACCTGAGTAAGTGAGTCAAGTGTCTTATCAAAGAGTAACAAGGAGGTCTAATTAGTAGTTAGTCATGGAAACATAATAATAAATACAAAGGAAGAAAGTAAGTCGAGCCTAGAGATACCTTTCTGTTCTTTCTCAATGGTACCATCCACTACACACTAAATAGCTTGATTATATCATATCTTTAGATAGGCCACATACACTTAAGTACCCCTTACATCGAGAAAATCACTAAATAATATAACGGAAAGTCATCTTCTAACATAAATACCATCCCAATTGAAAAAAAAAAGAGAAAGAAAAAGTTGTTTTCATAGTTGTTCCTCCATCTTCTTGCATAAGGAATCTTATACTAAAATCTTAAAGGATGGAGGGCCAGTCTATGAGGGTTTAAAAGGCTAACCCACTGGGATACTGAACAGGTCTATTGTCAGTGGGTATTGTCCTGTGGTATGACTAGGTAAACCCGTCAGAGTACTGAACAGGCTTCCTGGCAGCGGGGCATTATACCTAGTGAGGATGGTAATATGCCAAAAATAAATAATAAATTTAAACTTGTCCTGATGTACGACATTAATTGAAGTCAAAGATGATATGAAGTATGTGTGGTTAAGCTAAGGTTAATGAATCTCATACACTTTCCATTAGGAAAAAACTCTAAGACTATCTTGAAAATCTCTTGCCTACCTCTTCTTATCTATATATAGGATCTCTTATCCTATAGGTGGGACCATATTCTAACCATCTCGTCAGAACAATATGTGAGATTTTATCTTTACACTTGACATACTATAAATATTTGGCTATTGGGGGATACTAACCGGTTTCCTATACTTTTGATCGTGAGGTGTCACAATACTTAGGTGTGGGGGAGGGGTTCATGAGTTTACAAATGATAACATTGCCTAGAAGAAGTAAATCTTTGTAAAAATTCATGTATTTGTTTCATGATATAGGTTATTACATCAGTAGTCATTTTATCTTGAAGTGCTAAACTCCTGTGTGCTATAAATTGTTGTATATGTCCTTAACAGACCACTCTGTTGGTTTATTTTTATTACAAGTTGTTCATTGTAGGTTTGACATTACATATACAAGTGGATTGAGTGAGCATGGTGGAAAAATCAACAACAATGGAACACTCTTAGCCTACCTCAACTTCTATTCACTGTGTTCGTGGCCTCTGAGGAATCAATTGCCTCAACCAAAAACATGAGAAAGCGTGGGATGAGTTCATTTACCAATTTGAAAAACCTCATATTACTATCAAGACTCTCAAGAAGACTCTTTATATAGGGACTGTTACTCCACCCAAACCCTCATGCTCAAGCTATTCCTTTACCGGACCAAAAGTCCAAGAAACTTGTTGATACCCCTGAAACCTCATCGGGAAAGAATACCAAGAACCCTATTGATAATTCATGGCACGAGGACATTCCATATCTTCGGTCTGGGGGGAGTTTTCCTGAGCTAAAAATTCTAAGCATTTCCCATTTGTATAGCAAACCCATGAGAAGAGGAAGTAGGATTTCTGTCAAAAATCTGTCATACTGTATTTTTACAATGTCTTGGGATATTATATCAATAGTTGTTTGTATTGGTATGCTAAAATTATATACTACTGAAATCATTATGTGTGTTATAATCTTGATGTGCATTTTTTATACTTAACTACTCTTTGTGACAAATACAAAGCAATAACAACTGCTAAATACTTATTGCCATTTGTATTACAAGCTTATGAAAAGAGGAACAATTGTTTGAATTGTTACAGATCGATGAAAGGAAATAAAAATTCTCCTGATTCACCATGCCTACCAGTAAAAACCAAGCCTTTTTTTAGTATTTTTTAGTCTGTCAGTCACCCGTGATCAAGTTTTCTCTTTCATGTGATTGATAGGGTTATTAGGTCAAATTGTTATATTTTCAAAATAAAATTATCAAATACAATTTGACATATCTTGGTTGTAAAATGGTCATTGGTGTGCCTAGGTGTCCTTACTACTCCATCCACTCATCCAAAGTCATAAATTTTCATCATGGTCATGCCATCATTCCTTGTCATCAATTTTCAAATGATTGTCTTGGTCAAAGATTTACTTCAAAATTGGTTTTTGAATTAAGGAGGATGAATTTGACAAAGGTGAAAGAGGTTTTTGTCAGTAATAGACCAAGAAACAAAAACCTCCTTCAATTTATGCAAAGGTGTTATCATTTGAGACAAATTCCCCAAATACAGTCTCCATAGGAGGGCTTTTTGGACATTTGGATAGTTTGACTTGAAGTTAGTTTTTAAGAGGGTTGGAGAAGTAATTTTTAGTTATTGATGATTCCATTGTGTAGAAGAAATTATAAACTTTCCAACCATACCACTCTTAGCCAAAAAATCCATCGGGAAGGCCTCCAAAATCCCTCTCAAAGACCACGTTGTGCTTCTGCTAAGAGCACGCAATGCTTATGCAACTTTTGAGTAACCGACTTCAAGCTAGGATTATGAGCCAATGAGAAATTAATTTTGAAAAGTGTAGGAGGTTTGGGTTAATAACATACCAAAACACAATAACCTCTCTCACTTTTTGAATATACTTTATGGTATGTGATATATTCTACCATCTTAGAGGCCTATGCTTTCAGAAAATAAAACACTCTTTTTTTGCCTGTTATAGTCATATTTTCTTTTTGTGTTTTCCTAATAACAGGGAATGAATTTTGGAAACCCAAGAGATATTTTTATCAAGGACATATTAAAAAACAATAACCTCTCTTAGTTTCTAAATATACATTACGGTTTTGGATATATTCAATTCTCTTAGAGACCTAGGTTTTCAGGAAATAAAACACTCTGTTTTTCCAGTTTTAGTCATGTTTTCTGGGCATCTTTTCCTAACAAATGAAACTGAAGTTTTGAAAACCAAGTGAGGTTTTTTTCAAGGACATATTCAAAAACAAAAACCTCTGTCAGTTTTTACACAGGTTTTATTGTCTTGTAGTTATAGGTGTCACTTTGATACCTATTTTTCACAAGTCTGCGAGGCCAAAATTGTTGCGCTTATGGGAAGTCACTTTTGGAACTAATTTTGCAGAGGTACAATTGATGTTTTGCATGGTTTAAAGGATCAAGGGTATAATATACATCTCAAGTCTTCCATACATGTCATCAACAGCCTCCAAAAACTCCAAACCCTCCAGTTCAAACTTAGAGAGCATGAAACACTAAGTTGTCATTTACGCCATGATAATGTTGTCCTACAACCCAAGATGAATTCTCTATAGAGTTAGGTTGATGATATTAACTACCACCAATAACATTCTTTGGATGCAATTGAAGCACCATGGAAATCCTAAGTCAAAATCCCTCGGGCAAGAGGGAGAAGCTTCTAAAGCTAATCTACCCCCTCCTTCGCAAGTTTAGTCATAAAGGGAAATTTCTTTTTTTTTGCAGTGGGTCTTGAAAAATCTTAGGTGTGGGGATAATGTTGGGCCTGAGATATGATCATTTTCATGATGGTTATCATACACTTTTTCCATATGTATATATGTGTTTTTCATCTTTTGAAGGATCTTTTTTGAAAAATTTGATGATAAAATGGTATGATTGGCATAAGGTACGTGTAATTCATGTTTAATGATTAAATCAAGTTTAATTCATCATGTTCTATGATTTCCAAGAGTTAATTCATTTTTTTCTGATATTACAAGGAAAAACGCACCATGTTTCCAGTTCTAGTACTTGATCCGACACTCGTTCTAGCACTCGTTCCGGTACCCGATCCGACACTCATTCCAACACTCAGTATTGCACAAAAATGCAGGATGAGTTGGCAGTTATGGCATTGGAGGCCAATGATGGACAAATCAGCACATGGGGTTTATTCATGATCACCCCCTCCAGATACTAAGCTCTAGACAACTCAAATTGAGTTGTCCAAGAGGGCAATTATTGGCTCGCTTTATTTTGGCAGTTAGGGCACCATAAATGAAATTTACCAATTTTAGAAGTGGTTCGAACCTCCTGTGGTCGACCACTTGGAATTTAAACATTATAAATACTACTAGGATGATCATATTATTGTTAACAAGTAGATTAATTAGTGTGTTAGAGGCAAATACGATTTTGGCTATGTTTTGCTAGAATTGTGTAAAACTGTGTTTTTAAGTTTTAATGGTGAAATCGTTGTGCTGAAGTTTGTAGTGTGCCTTTGAAGAGTAACCACGACTATTGGGGGGCCCTTTAGCAGTTTGGGTAACCATCCTATGTATTTACTTGTGAATTAAATAGCATAGATGTGTTTTTATTGCTTTTCCTGTACATGAATTGTCATTTCGTTTTCTCATTGTATAAATTGTTGTTATAGTTTAATTGTGTTAATTTCCTTTTGTAGGTTAATATGAATGAGTTTTGTTAGTATGCAATGAGTTCTTAATTAGTATAGATAAGCTTAAGATTAAGGCACTAAACCTCGTGTGATTAAATAATAGAGTAGAATTTATGTATGCTCAAATAGATTTGTTAGAGTTTAAAACAGAATTTTAAAACATAGTTTTAATGCATGCTTTCTTTAACAGGGTTTCGATGGATGGCTAGTGTTAGTATTAGTTTTTATTTTCAGATTTCTTATTTAATTGCTGCTTAGTTTTTCTTCTTTAGTTGCTGGTTAGTTTCCCCATTCCATTACTTGTCATATGCTGGAATATTGTTAATTTTTGTTTATAAGAATTTCTCTGTAAATTTGAATGATTAAATAGAACTAGTTTAGTTTACTTCATGCAATTTCTTTCTTAGACCTAGATTGCAATTTCAATTCATAGTTAATTATTGAGTTTAGCATAGTATTAACTTGCTTTATTAGCCTAGAATATAATTGAATTTATTAGAATAGTCTATTTATATCGTTGATTAATGCATTATAGTTTCTTGCTTATCATGGATTAAGAATTAGTTGTTAATCTTTATTTCATTCAATAGAATAGATTTCCTTTCATGCATTGCATTGAGCATTTAGATTTCCTTTCACGCATTAGAAATAGTTTTGCATTAGGCATTTAGTTCACTTGCCTCTTAGGATATATAGTTGTTCAATGAGAAGTTTTACTTGTAGTAGTTAGTTGCCTTTGCTTACTTGTCTTTTGCTTTAGTAGGTTAGTCAGGTGCCTTTGCTTACTTGTCTTTTTCTTTAGTAGGTTAGTTACGTGTCTTTTCTTACTTGTCTATTTGCTTTAATTGGTTAGATAGGTGTTTTTTCTTACTTTCTTATTTATTTCATTCCATAGGGTAGTTGGTCATTGAATGTAGGTTGTCAAGTTAAAATAGTTTGCTTTGGTTATTTTCTTATTGTTATGCTTAAATAGTTACTTATTGCTTACTGTTGAATTAGTTTGCTTTACATAGGGTTGTACTTTCTTTCTTAGGAACTATCCATCGATCCTTGGCCCAAAAGTACTTAGGTTACCTAGTTTCATTTTTCTTAGTAGGGTTTTCTCATTAGATAGTTTTGCTTGAGTAGATTAGCCTTAGATAGTTGCCTTCCTTAGTTAGACTGTACTCCTACCATCCCTTCTACCTTTGGCATATATTTTGATACAACTCTAAGTTTACTTACCCCGGGTTGACAATTTAATTGAGGGCTTTTACTGTTCTTTTAGTGCATATAGAACACCCATCACATAGTTTTCTTGTGAATGTTGAGCATGGGAAAGGGTTGCCTAACCCTTCCTAAAGGATGTTTTTTTCATGGATTTATATCCAATGTAAGGGTTGACTAAACCATCCTCTAGAAAAGTTTTCAAATCAGGGGAATGCTATCGAAGTGTGAAATAACCCCTCCTCTGACATGACTTTATCATAGAAGTGGAGAATGGAGAAGGGTTGGTGAACTCTTAATTAAGAATTTTTTTCTCATAATCAAGATATCAAAGACTAATTTTATAACCATTCCTTTAAAATAATATTTTCATGGAGGGGGGCATGGGAAAGGGTCTATCGACAATTCCTCATGGAGGGTATTTTATTTACACAATATGAAGTGGAAGGCTCAAGTTACCTTTATAGAAGGAAATTTATAGCACATGTGGGATCTTGAGAATGGTCATTCGACCATTTCTCCATCTCATTGAGGGTGAATATAGAGAAGGATAAGATATATATAATTAAAGGTTTGTATTCATGTGGAGTGGTATCCATTGTAAGTCTCAATCAACCCTTCCCCATGAATTGATTTTTAATAATGCCATTATTAGGGAATAGTCGATCAATGCTTCCCCCAACATACTACTCTCATGGAAGGAGATCATAAAGAAGGATCAACGAATCCTTCCTCAATGATGTAATTCTTTTTCGAGGTTAATGGAGTGGAAGGGTTGGTCAATCCTTTTCCAATAATGGTATTCTCATGGAGGGGAAACATGGAGGATTATAGGAAAACTCTTATTAAGGGATGGAAATTTCATCATTGTGTATCCTATGCAACAATCAACCCACCCTTCCTCTAGATAATGTTTCACAGAAGGGGGATCCTTTGAAAGTGTTGGTTTAAACTTCCTCAATGTTGGTATTCATGTCGATGTAAATTTAGAGGAACGGTCATCCTAAAGAAACATTTTTGAATAATGAGAATATATGAGAAGCGTAGACCAACCCTTTCTCGAGCATAGAGTTCTCATGGATGGGTAGAATAGAAAATGATCGATATACCCTTCCCTACTAATAATATTATCATTTTGGTGTATCTAGTGGAATATTCAATCAAAACATCTTCAAGGGTATTATTCTAATGGAGGGGAATCATGGAGAAGGCTTGTATGACCCTTCCTCAATTTTTTTTTAAAATAATGGAGTTTTCAAGGAAGGGTTAGATGAACCTTCCTGAAACATAATATTATCATGGATTGGCATTATGGAGGAGGGTTAGTTGACCCTTCCTAAATTATGGTACTCTCTTAATGGGGAATGTTGTTGAAGGATTAGCTTACCTTTATTTAGGGATAAAATTATCATGGATGGAGAGAATAAATAACTTGCATTCCACCCTTCATGAGGGATGGGGTATCTTATGGAAGTTTTAGATAACACTTCTTCTAGATGTTTTTTTTTAAAAACGGAAATCTAGAGAAAGTGTCAACTAACGCTTTCTACAATATTGTATTCTAACAAAGTGGGAACATGAAGAAGGTTTGATTGACCCTCCCTAAAGGATGGTATTCATGTTGACGAGTAACTAGTGAAATGGTCAACTGACCATTCCTCAAACTATTCTTTTATAATGGGGATATTGGTAAATGGTTAATTGACCCTTCCCTTTCTATATTTTTCTAATGGAGGGAGGTCATGAAGGACTTACATCTGAACCTCACAAAATTATGGTATTTTTTACCCTGAATATGGGATGGAAGGGTCAACCAAAATTTCTTCTATAATAATATTCTCTTTGAGATGGAGAATGGATAACTAACATATGGCATTTCATAATGGTTTTTATTTGCATCATGATGTATTTTTTGGAAGGGTCAAATAACCCTTCGACTAGATATTTTTTCGCATAAAAGGGATCCTAAGGAAGTGTCATATGACTAATTATCTCACATAATATTCCCATGGAGGGGGTTCATGGAAAAGGGTAAAATAATATTTATTGAAGGATTGAATTCATATCATGGAGCATAATTTTGAAGCGTAAATCATTCCTTTTTTAAGAAAAGTGTTTACACAAGGGGGATCCAAAGTTAGTTGACACTTCCTCTAGCATCATGTTCACATGTTGATATACCAGGTGGAAGGTTTGTTTGCAATTCCTAAATAATTATTTTGAATAAGTGAGTTCTCCCAAAATGGTTAACTATTATTTCCTCAAGTAAGGTATTATCATGGAGGGGTACCATGGGGAAGGTTTGGATTACCCTTATTGAAGGATGGAATTCACATCATGGTATATTGAGTGAAATGCTTGAAAAAGAAAATATGAAAAGAAATATCTAAATTGGTGAACCCTAAACCCTAGATCGTGTGTTCCATGTTAGATCCCTCCATGGCCTCTTATATTAGAGGGGACTTGTACTCCTCCCCTCTTATATCAATTATTTATCCTCTTATCATGCCACTCTTTTTCATCCACAATTTTCCTGCCCCACTTTTTCTACCAAACTTTTCCTGACGCTCATTTTTTGTCGCTATTTTCTCTATCAATAATACTTTCCAAAATAAACTTTCAAAAAATAAATATTCAATGATATTCAATAGGTTCTAATGGGAGATACTTTCTCTCTTATTTATACTTCCATGTAGTTTCCTCATAGGGTTACCTTCTAACCAACTTAACCCACTTTCCTTCTTTTAGGGCTAACCGACTTCTAACCACTTGTCCACTTCTAACTCACTTTGATACAAATAGTAAATTTTCCACTTCTAGTTGCAACTAAATTATTTTTTATTATTTTCTTTTTGCAACAACTTAACCCATGACTAAATCCTAGTTTCACCCACTTGAATAGTCAACATCTTCTAGGATCTTCAAGAATTAATTTGACTTCTTTGACCTTCTAGATAACTCATGAGGGTTCTCCACATCACAAGACCATACATATCTAACTATGAGGAGTTATGTGATGTTACCCATATCACCAGAAATGGCATGATATGTACTTTCCATCTAGAATAGTCTTACCTACAAATAGATTAAACTTTATAGAAATATACATCAATCAAACCAAAGTCCCTTAATCATATTATTCGAGCTGCCATAATTTTCTACCAGACTTGCTTCAAGGGTTGACGTCAATGACAACTAACCCAATTAATCAGCACATATCTTGTGGATGGTATTCATGTGACAATATGTCTAACATAAGGGTTGGGTGACCTTTTCATAAGAAATGTTTTGGTATAAGCAGGATCTAAGGGAATGGTTATTTGACCCTTCATCAATTATGTATCCTTGTTGGAGGGTATATAGTGGAATGGTAAGTTGATCCCTGTTCAAGAAAAATATTTGCATTAAGGGGGGAATAGAAAAGGGTAAATTTACCCTTCATCAAGGATGGTATTTTTGTGGAGGGGTGTCTAGTGGAAGTCTCAACCAACTATTCTTGAAGAAAAAAATTAAAATAATGATGCTCTCTAGGAATAGTTGGTTGACACTTCCCATAACATGGTATTCTCATGGAGTGTGATCATAAAGAATATTCATATGAGCCTTAATTAATAATTTTGTTCTCATCACATCGTATGTGGTGGATGTTTCAACAAACCCTTATTCAAGAAAAAAAATACTAATGGAGGAGGACATCCGAGAATTATTGGATGACCCTTCTTATAATATTGAATTCATGTTATAGGGTATCTTATAGAATGATTGGTCTAGCCTTCCTTTAGCTAAGTTTTCACATAATTGATGTCTCACGCATGTTTCAACTAAAGCTTCATTCATCATAGTATTCCAATGGTTGGAGAGCATTGGGAAGGGTCATGTGAAACTTTGTAAAATACGATAGTCATATCAAGCAGTATATAGTGGAAGGGTTGAAAAACCCTTATGTGTATTTTAGCATGAGTAAAATCCTTACAAAGTGTAGGAAAATGATTTCTCGAGCACAACATCTTCATGGATGGGGAGAAAAAATAAGGATCAACCAACTCTTATTCAATCATATTATGCTTATGGAGGGTGATCATGGAAAATGGTTGGAAAACCCTTCCTAAATGATGGTTTTCATGTTGAGGGGTATCAAGTCTATGGGTTATCCAACCCTTACTCTAGAATTTGTTTCGAATAAGGGGGATATTTTCGTAAGGAGGCTAATCATTTATCCTACATGATTTTATAGAGGGTAAGGTGTTGGAAACACTAATCACACTGAGAGGGGGGTGAATCCGTGTGAGGGATATTTTTACAATTCTTACAAAACTTTAGTTAGTAATCAACATTCACAACATCATTACTTATTATTTCCACTCATACTTAGTTTCTTGAATGTAAATGCATATCAATTACATACATTAACAATAAATAGCTATGGACCCATCACAATAAAGAACAAAAGGAACCCTAGATATATGTATAAGATTCTTTTATATTGCGAACTACAATCCTTGGGGTATTTTCAGCACCAACTCCAAGAGAGGACCAACTCTCAATGAAATACCTAGCGTGCATATATAGCACCAAATGAGATGTGAGGAATCCAAACCTCATGTACAAGACCCAATTTGTAGAAATAAATAAATATGTCAAGTATACCAACAGTCTATACCAATACAAGTGCATCAACTATGCACAACCTATCACAAAAACCTGTCACCTCAACATGTTTCATCAATATCATCATCAAAATCTGATCTGTAACTCTGAAATAGAACTGGTGTTTGTGATCATAGACCTGCAAACCTTCCTTAACTTCAACTACAATAAACTAGCATTTTCATCAATCTTTACTTTAGTCTAACATGATTGATTTTGGATTTGTAAAAAAACCTAACTTGAAACAATCATAACTCTGTACCTGTAATGAATAAAGGTCTGAAAATATTACCCAATGTTTTTCAGTGTCCTATCTGCATTTCCTCCAGGTTTCATTTCTTGTAACTTCACATAAAATGAGTTATACCAAAAATGACACACCTTTCCGAATTTTGTCTTATTTTAGAGAGAGAACGTGTAGAGCATGCCCAACATGTAATATTTGTTGTATGGATATGAAAAATTGTACAAAACATACTAAATAATATAATAAATTGGGTCTTACATAATTTGGATATGTTATGAATAAGTTATGACGTTTTTACCCAAAACACATGTTTTAGACTAGTTTCAGGACTAGCCACAAATTATATTTTCCACAGAGTGTAAAGCCCAAAATACAATGACTCACAAGAAGAAATTTTTATCACAATTACTTGGATATTTTTTCACAACATCCTCCATATTTTTGTTTTTGAATAGTTCTAGAAAAAAAATTATTGTAAAAATGGTGAGATGACATGTAAATAACATACCTCAGAAAGCATCATCAAAAGACTTTATCCTCCCTTGAATTTAGGCCTTATTTACTTGAACTTCCCTCTAAAATTATCCCGAGGTTTTCTTTGGTTACCTTAGTCACTTGTATATATTCAATATGATCACTGGATACTAATGGGAGACCCTTTCTCACTTATTTATACTCTCCTAGCAGCTTCCTCTAGAAGAATCCACTTAACCACTTTGTCCACTTAACCAGTTTTTCCACTTAGCCACTTTGTCCACTTAACCAACTTTGTCATGTTAGCCACTTTGTCCACTTAACCACTTTTTACACTTAGCCACTTTGTCCACTTAACCAAATTTGTCCACTTAGCCACTTTGTCAACTTAACCACTTTGCCCACTTAAGCACTTTGTCCACAAATAGTAAACTCTACTATTCTAGTTCCAACTAGTTTATTTTTAATTGTTTTATTGTTGAAACCACTTAAACCATGACTAACCACTTTGGTTGGTCAACTTATTCTAGGAGCTTCTAGAATAATTTGATTTCTTTGACCTTCTAGAGGCCTTTAGATAGCGCATGAGGGTTCTCCAACTTCATATGGTCATAACTCTCTAACCGTGAGGACTTATGTGACGTTCCACATATCACCAGAAACGATATGACATATAATATCCATATGGAATAGTTTCTCCTACAAATTCACTGATATTCATTACATTATTCCTTAATCAAACTTGGGTTCCCTAACCACATTATTGGGCTACCTCACCATTTGGACTTCACAAAGCATCTTCTCGTGAGGGCTTTCACCATAAAGGGACCACTTTGAGAACTTTATCCAAGAGCATCTTCCCATGAGGGATTTCACTATAAGGGGACCACTTTGGAGTTTATCCATTTGGTTATTTATATCAACCATGACAAGAAAATAATGACCAACCTTTACATCATCCCATATATACATCAATCCATGACAATACATCAGTATGACACTACTTAAAATCTTTGACATCAATTACATCTATGACAACATAGGACATCAATCAATACATCAATGATACTATGACAATACATCAACTCTTTGACATCAATCATTTCAAATCAATGACAACATAATGCAACATAAGGGAGCACAAAAAAGGGTTAATCGAACCTTTGTCAACCAATGTTTCACATAATCAGAATCCAAAGAAAGGATTAACTGACCCTTCCTCTAGGATAATATTTTAATGGAGAGAGAGCATGGGGACCAAATGTCGAAGACTTCCTTATGGATGGTATTTTTGTGATGAGGTATCCAGTGGAATTTTTGGGTTACCTTTCCATAAGCAGAGTTTTGGGAAAAGGGGGATCTCATGGAAGGGTCAACTTATCCTTCCTATATAACGATATTCTCATTAACAAGAGAATGAACAAGCATCGGATAAACATTATGAATGAGGGGGATAATTGAATGGGGTTGGGAAACCATTCCTAAAGAATTATATTCATGTGGAGGGGTATCTAGTGGAATGGTCAATTGAGTCTTCCTCAAGAAAACTTTTCAAATAATATTTTTAATAAGGAATGGTTGGTGGAATTACAGCGGTGCAGTGGTATTTTCATATCTTCTCATGAACCTGCGATAGTACCCTGTGTGCCCCAATGTGGAGTGAAACTTCTTAGCACTTGTAGGTGGTGGAATGTTCATAATAACCACAAATTTTGTTGGGTCTACCAGTGCTCCCTCTCGGCATACTATGTGGCCTAGCAAATTTCCATGTGGCACATAGAATGTACATTTTATGAGCTTCAATGATATCTATAGTTCTTTACTTCTCTCAAACATTAGATGTAGAAGTGCTACATGTTCCTTGAGAAGGATATATGTCGTCCAATAATCCATATAAACTTATATAAACTTGTAAATAAATTCTCGGAAATATGCTATTACAATCCTGGAAAACACTACAGGGGCATTCTTTAGGATGAATGGAATCACATTCTATGAAAATTACCCCCATTCCATTATGAATGTGGTCTTATTTTTGTCCTCTTCAACAATCCTTACTTGGTGATAACCTAAAAATCCATCTGTAAATGAGAAAGACTCTTTCCCCACAACGTGTTCTAGCACCTCATCAGTAAAAGGTGTTGGAAAAGGGTCATGTAGATAGGCAGAGTTAAGGCTTCTATAATCTACACATACTCTAATATCCTTTGTACCTTTCTTTCTCTGGATGATGATCACGCTGACCCATTCTGCTTATTCTACTGCAAAAATAATTCCATCTTCCAACATCTTGTTTATTTCCCTCTTAACCTTCTCTTTCACTCTGGGGTTAAGGCGGTATGGTCTATGCCTCACAGGATTTGGTCCTGGTTTTAATTTAATTTTCATTTCTCCCATAACTCCCTTGATCCCTTTTAACTCTGAAAATGTCTTTGGGATCAAATCCTCATATTCCTACAACAAACTATGTATTTCTTGACTTGTTTCCTCAACCAAGTAATATCCCACCATACCTATCTTAGGCTGCTTTGTGGTCCCTATATTGACTTTACGTAAATTTAATGGGTGATTATAAGAACCATTAGTTTGACTAGGTATGATGTTCTGGATTTCTTCATTCCCCTCTATTTATTTAATGGCTAAGTTTCTCAATTCTTCTAAATCATCTGAGTTTTCCAAATCCTTCTCAATATTATAGCTTTCTATAGGTCTCTTGTCTAAGTTTAGGTGAAGATTAGTGTGGAGTTCCCGGCCATGCTTTTCACATAACACTAGGTCTGATTTCTGATTAATATTGTCTATAAAAATGAATTCTTCAATTATTTGTAGGACTACTTCAATCTCAATGTACTTACTTGTAAATCAGAAGTCCTTGCAAAAGTGATCTGCCAACATTTTCCAGTCGTTGGTCTATCTTTTGGTTTCTTCATGCACGAACCAAGTTTTCGGGATTGGTTGTAGTAAGTGGGGAAATACTTGAACCCAGAGGCGAGAGGGTATTTCCGCAACTTTCCACTGTGTCGCACATTGTTCAATATGTTCTTTAGGATCAAACTCTTCATTGAATAGTTTTGAAACTTGGAAATCCTTCCGCATCTCTGATTCCAGCTGCTCCTTATCCTGAAATCTATATTTAATAGGTTTCTTCACATCGTCCCAATTTTTGAGTACGTCTTTGTGATTGGCCCACCATCTGAAAGGGATGTCCTAGAGGGCTAAATCTAGTACTGAGATCCTTTGATCATCCACCACCTCTTTTTCCATTCTTAGCAAAAAAAATTCAAGTCCTAAGGTACCATCATATACTGGGTTTTCTCTGACCTCAGTTCCAACCCATCTAGTTTCCCTAACAATTGTGCATCTCCTTCAGAATCTTTTGAATGAGCCTTGCTGCCAACTATCAAATGCTAGTTATGAATATTCATTCGTTGACTGTATACTCCTCCAAATTACTGATCCATGGGAAGTTGGATTTATTTAATCTTCTCTTTTTCCTGTTTTTACAGTATACAACTGATCCAAGTCTTCTCCCTCCATATTGGTGTCTATTGGATCCATATATATGGGCCCCACATACAGATCCAAGGGTTGAACTACCTTGATTCCATTTGCCTCAAATTTCATAGTGTCTTTATTTAGGTTGATCACTGCATAGTTGTCATAGGCCCAATCAATACCAAGTAGGAAAGGATAAGGGTCCTTATCCCCCAAAATCTCAATCACCTCAAAATTAGCTACAATATTCACTCCCACAACATCTATTTCTACATTCTTTAGTCTTCCTATTGGGAAAATACAGTATTGGTTGGCCATTCTTAGTTGGATTGGGGAATATGTCAACTGGGGTTTTCCTAAGGCATCCCAAGTATTCTTAGGCAGTATGTTAACATAAAATCCTAGATCTAACATAACATCTTTAATATCAAGCTCGTCTAGCTGGGCTACTAGTATGAATTCTTTTCTAGTTCATACTTTCCTTCTTTGTATTCTCTGATTATTATTCTAGGGAAGATTAGTCCTTATTATTTCTTTTGTGGGCTCTTCATCCCCAAAACTAGGTATAGTGCATTGCACAACTTTTCTGTTAACTAGCCATTCCCAAGAATATCAGAAAATAATTGAAACCAAAGGTCAACTACATTTTGTCATTGCTTAGGTTTTCTCGGAGTGACTACGGGGTTTCTAGGTGCAGGAAGTGAAGTAGGGACTTGCACAATATTAGGATAAACAATAGTTTGAGGGGGTTTCTCTTGCATATCAGTGCTAGGGATATTGTGAAATACTTCTATGGAATTTTAAAAGAAGAAATTTTGTTTCATAGGATCATACCTGTCTTCTTTAGGTGCTTCTTTTTGGATCTGAGGTAAATTATCATAATCGACATTAGTCTTTTCCCCTCCTGAAGTGATGATATTAAGGTTGGGAAATTGTCCTTTAATAACTTTCTTGATTTTTGAACTGATGAGGTTAGTTCCTCATTGACGTACCTAATCTTCCCATTTTGCAATTAGTTCTGGGAAGTCTTCAGTTGTGTGCCCATTGGTTCTGTAGTGAGAGAACCATGGTTTCCTCGGATGAGGACAATCTCTAGCCATATGGATTCGCTCATCATATTTATAGCATCTCCTTCAAGGATGATTTTAAGGATGGAAATTTATTTTAAAATGTAGAAACTTTGGCGAATCTTACTAATTCTTCATATGGAAACTATAAAATGTTTAGCGATATTTTTGTAAATATATTCAAATTTATAAGGATTTTATATAGTTTGTATAAAATTTTGGCGATTTTTAAGGTAAAATCATTTTATCTTATAGAATTTAGGTGAATCATTTTTAGAATAGCGAATCATGTTTTGGGAAAAACCTTGGAAAATTAGCCCATGAGCGAAATTTATCCCCTAAAATCATCTCTCTTTGGTCCTCTTCCCTGAATTCTTCCTCCTTTGAAGTCTCCTTTGGCTCCACCTCCTCGACCTCTTCTTGGTCCTTGAGGAGTTTCATTCACCTTGAATGTCATTCAATCCAACCTATCTACAAGGGCATCCAACACTCTACAATGATTAGTAATATGTGTGGTGTATGCACAAAACTCACAGTGTACAATATTTGGTACTATTTAATACTTATGAATAATGGGGCACTGTCTCGATGCATGCCCATGGATTTGTCAAATCGTGCAATGCTCAACTGTTAGGGATGCTTGGCTACCTGTAAAAGCATGATATGGGGTGGGGTTACAGAATGGTAAATTCACAGATAATTTTGCAACTCCTCTCGTGGGTCCTGGTGAGGGTCCCATCGGATTCTAAGGAGGTACCTTTCCCCTCATTCATGGATATTTGTTCACCAGATGTAAATTCTTGAATATTTTCTGTAAGCGATGATATTTACCCTTTTAGTTGTGCTTAATTTGCATCTGTTGGGGGTCTGGTCACTCTCAAGATCCCATAATATCTTGCCATGGCTTCAATCTTCATTGATTGTTCCAAGGCATATGTCAAAGTGGTTATCCACTGTTGTGTTAATGGAATCCATGTTAGAGGTACAAATCCATGAATATACCATTCTCTTTGATGTTCTTCATGAATTGGATGTGCTAACCTCCCTATAGAATCTTTAAAATTTTGGTTGTATTCCTAGGCTGATTTGCCTTCCCTTTGTTTAATCTCGCACAACATAGATAGAGTGTGTTGTTTTGACTGAGGCAGCTTGAACTCCGCTATGAACATTGTTCGTACATGTTCAAGTGTGAATTCTTGACCTTGCATTCTTGGAACTCTTGGCTCAATAGCCTTCATGTACCACTTGAGAGCATGACCTCTCAATGTAGTATGGAACTCAACCAACTTATTCACATCTGGGGTCCCTCTGGACCTACAGATTGCTTCACACAAGAACCAATGTTGCTCAACATATTATTCTCCCTTACCCCAAAATTATGGGTATCGACCAATCACACCTCTTGTGTGACCAACCATTGTTGATATTTCTACTCCTATCAAAATAAAACCTAACGACACTACTTGTGACCTACCAAAATAAAACCTGGTTGTGACTCACTAACTACTTGTACTGAAACAGAATTATCATAAGCAGGTAGTATTGTATTTACCACTTGTATAGAATACACTTGGGGTATGGGTGATTTGGGGCTGTCCCCACTGGGATCGGGGTGGGTTTCTTTAATATAGGGGGTTTTGTTCTCTTCAACTGGATTCTTGATCTTTTCTGGCATTAGGGATGAATATTCTCTTTCCTCTTCAATATCCATACCGACTTCCTTCTCCCTTGCTTCTAAACCTTCTCCTTCTTTTAAACCTTCATGGGGAATTCTTTCTCTCTATGCTTCTCTCTCACTTCATCTTTGACTGGCCAGTCTTTCCTTTCTTCTCATCTTCCACAACTCTTCCATTTGTATTTCCTCTAATTCTCCTCGTTCGAATTCCTTCCATAAATTCTCGGACTGTTTTGTTTCTTTCTTTATATTTCCATGCCACCACTTCTCAACTATTGCAGATATTTTCAAGGCTCCCTCATATCTTGAATCCATTTCTTACTGTTTCCCCCATTTGTCAAAGAACCCTCTCCCATCTCTCAGGCCATGAATCCACCCCTAAATCGCCCTACCCCAAGTGAGGGTGTTTACGCTACCATCTCAGTCCGTAACATAGTCAACATCCCCTCTTCCTTCAAGAAAAAATTAATCCATTGGGGGATTTATCTCAACAGTCTTCCCCTTGCATCTTTATTGAAATATTCTTCTCCTTGTGAAAAATATTGGTGGTTCTCAACCGCAAAATCAATAATGTATCCTTCTAATGTGGTATTGAACCAGAAATCAATCTCTTCTTTGATTGGATGATCCAGCCAAAGAAGTGCTACAATATTTTATGTATCCCAAGTACAGGTCCTCTTGACTCATTCTTGGAATTATGGAGCTTCTTGGAGCCTGTCTATCCAATGGAAAAGTTCTTACGTGATCTTAACCTAGGATATCTCATACTGGTTGCTCGATCTTTCTGAGTAAAAGACTGCCTCATGTGTATCTTTCATATACTTTCCTCTCATCTCCACTTATTTTCAAATGAAGGCATCGAAATTTCTTTCCCACCATTGGTGAATATTAGATCTGTGAATATGTAGAAGAATCCTCCGTATAGGTTCCCTTTTAACGGATGTCCTGACAACATAACCATTTTTTTGGCACAAGATTGATCATATCAGGGTCCTTCTCAGGTTCCTAACAAAAGGTATCGTATAGTATAGCGTGTTGGAATTTTCATCTCCTCCGAAGAGAAGAAGTCTCACCCGAAGCACAACCAAGACAAAAGGATAGGGAAGGGAAGGGAGAGTAGTTAGATGGGTTCAAAGAACCTTCAAGATTCAGCATGTTCTTGTGCAAGACAAGGTAACTACATAACATATATGAAATCGTACAAGAATAAACTGAAGCTACTTAGGCTGCGGAAAGCATTCATACATAGGAACATCATGTGGAACTTATGAAGAATAAAGGAGTACTGTAAAGATACAATGCAGAAGCATAAACATAGAATGACGCAACATATTCCAAAATTTTGAATCCTTCTTTATATATTATCTTCATATCTTATCAGATACAACCTCAGATATACAAAGTAGGGCTCTGTTACAGACTTCTAGCTCTGGACCCATGTCAAAGATCTCTATTTCCCAAAACTGTATACAGGTTACATTTACAGAACTCAAACCCGATGTTAGGTTCCTAACCTTCACATAGGTAGAACAATATATTTGGCTATAATAAAGGTCAATATTAATAAGGCCTTTCAATAAAATATAATAATGCATATGTAAGAAGACCTAATAGAAGGTTCTTCTTCTAGAAGGATCTTCCTCTAGATGCTACTTTTTAGTATAAATAGGAGTCGAGGGTATGAGAAACCTAGCTTGGATATTATTGTAATAGAGATCTGCTCAACTAGAGGTTTACCTCTCGAAGAGGCCCGTGAACATTACTTTCAGATTCAAGGTGTTATTTCTTTTATTATTCTCTTATCATTTCAGTGCTATTTTGGTGAATGTTCTGGTTATATTGTTGTTATTCTTCCATTTCTAGCATTTTATTTCTATTCTGCATACATTTTATATCTGGTATATTACAAGTGGTATCACAACACTTTCCTCGATAGAAAGTGTGGGTTAAATTTTTTTTTTAGGGTAGAGACGTATTCTAATGTCTTTAATCCACAGAGATCTGTTGTTATGCGCATAAACCCACGGTTGAGGGATTCATACATGTAGGAAATACAAGTGGTACTTAAGCGCACATCTGTTGGCCACCCTTGTAACCCCTGTTGGTACCCCTTCAAGTGGTAGTGCATTAGACAACACCTGTGTATGGATCGACCTAGATTACTTGAATCCCTCTTTAGATAAACAGATCGACTTCATGATTTCTATAGTGTCACCGAGAACAAAACTCGGGAAGATACTCTCTAGTACCTGGGTAGTAGGGTAGTACAACTAAGGGTACGGTCTATCCTCCTTAGTTAGTGCCCTAAGATATTAAGCCGAGTATTACTGTTGGACCTCACACTTATATTAGAGAGCTATAGCACAGGGAAAACCCTTGTCTGTAGAACCCTTGAATACCTAACCCTTGGGGATAGAAACATAACCAAATTAAAATAGACAAGATCTATTGTCGTGCAACTGTGTTCGGGTTGCCAAGTAAATACACATTTCTTTTTGGTTAAGCATTTGGGCATTTCCTCTCTGTAGTATTCTTTAGACCGAAGTATAACTCCGCAGGTGTAAAAAAAAAAAAAAAGGTCTCGAAATTGTTTCACCATTATTTGAGACCTATTCCATTGGATTCATCTCTTTACCCTTATCACATTCATCCATATCATTTTTCAGCAAAATGTTTGACCCCGCCCGCTCCTTTTCAGTTCCCCCATCCTCATGGCCTATACCCGTAGCCAAGACTTGGAAGCTAGCTTCAACACCTTGCAATGTGGTCTCATTGAAACCCAAAAAGAAGTGAAACAACTCAGTACCAATGTTGCATCCATCAATACAACCATCCAGTCCTCAATGGAGGAAATCAAACAAGACCTCACCACCCAACTTGAATTAGTATTTTCAGCACTCTGCACCAAACTGCATATCCCTATAGATAACCCTTCCTCTTCCTCACCTCCACATCCTGAAGGTGACCATTCGTCTCATTCCAATAACTTTCATAACCATCACTTTCAATGTGACCTACACCTTCTGCGACTAGATGTGAACAAATTTGATGGCTCGGACCCCACTGGTTGGGTAATCCAAATGGAACATTACTTTTCTTTATACGACATTACATATGACTTTGCCAAACTTCAGTATGGTGTTCTCCATCTAGATCAAGAAAGGTGGCAATGGTGGAAATGGAGAAAAAATTCTCGTCAAGGGTATATTTCTTGGACACACTTTGTGGCAGAGCTTTATGAATTCTTTGACACTGACACCAACCATTTGGGTCATTTGACAAATTTGAAACAATTAGGAACAATGGAAGACTTTATAGCTGCCTTTGAGAGCCTGGCTTTTAGAACAGAGGGCATGTCTGATGCCTTTTTCTGAGAATGTTTTATCAGTGGCCTCAAGGATGATATTCGGGCCCATGTCCTCATGGATCGACCTCAAAGTTGGGTGGAGGCTACTAAAAGAGCTAAAGAATCACAACTGGTGGTATCCTCTCAAAACTGAAAACCCTCCTTTATCCCTCGCCCTAAACCAATAAATCCCACTACTCCCTCTTCTCCACTAAAGATCCTAAAATTGACCAGGGCTGAAATGGATGAATGCCAACTCAAAGGCCTTTGTTATAACTGTGATGAAAAATATTTCCTGGGCCACAAGTGTAAAGAACAAAAGATTTGTATGGCCATCTCCTAGCATATTTCGAAAGAGGATGTAGAAACTCCCCTTGTGTCTAAGTCACCTGAATCCACTGACATAACCCCTCCCTCAGACCCTCCCAAAGTAGAAATGATCATTTCCCTCAATGCTCTCAATGGCTTCTCCGCTCCCCAAACCCTCAAGCTAATTGGTTACATCAAGCATTGATAGGTCATTATTCTGGTTGATAATGGAAGCACCCATAATTTTATTCATCATCGCATTTCCCAAGAAGCACATTGCTACATCCATTCCATCAATAATTTCCAAATCATGATTGCCAATGGAGGTTCCATGAAATGTGGAGGGTGTTGTGAAAATGTGTGTCTCCAAATTGGTTACTACCACCTGAAATCCCATATGTTTGCTATCGACATGGGAGGTTGTGACATTGTGTTGGGTGTAGACTGGATAAGGAATTTGGGTCCCATTCTCATGGATTTTAAATACTTAACCATGCAATTCAACTAGGAGTGCCACCAATATAAGTTCCAAGGCATCACCGTCAGTTCACCTATGATCATTAGTTCCCATCGCATGGAAAAGATGCTCAAAAAATGTGATTCTGGTGTTATCGCCCAACTCCATGCCATACAAGCAACAAAGACACCCTCGGTCCCGCAAGAGCTCCAAGCCATCCTTTCTAAACATAAATTGGTCTTTTCCACTGCCCAAGGACTCCCTCCTTCCTATGGTGTTCATGATCATTCCATTCCTCTTGTACCTGGAATCCTTCCTCCCAATATCCGTCCGTATCGTCACTCCTTTTCCAAAAAAAATGAAATTGCGAAAATGGTCTAGGAACTCCTTAATGCAGGCATTATCCACCCTAGTATGAGCCCCTACTCTTCTCCTATGGTCATGGTCCTAAATAAAGAAGGTTCTTGGCGAATGTGTCCTGACTTCCGTGACCTCAACAAGATTACCATCAAAGTCAAATTCTCCGTTCCTGTCATTGATGACCTCCTGGATGAATTGAGTGGCGCCCAATTCTTCACTAAACTGGATCTTCGTTCAGGCTACCACCAGATATGTATGAAAGAGGCAGACATTCCCAAGAATTCCTTTAGAACTCATGAGGGCCACTATGAGTTTTTGGTCATTCCCTTTGTCTTGTGTAATGCCCCCTCCACCTTCAAAATCCTCATGAATCATGTCTTCCTTCATTTTCTCCACCATTTTGTCTTAGTATTCTTTGATGATATCCTCATCTATACCAAAACCTAGACAAACCATCTTGCTCATGTGGATCGAGTTCTCCATCTACTCTCTCAACACAATTTTTTTCCTGAAATGGTCTAAATGTGCTTTTTGCGCCTCAGAAGTAGAATACTTGGGTCATCTGGTTGGCAAGGATGGCGTCAGGGTGGATCCTAAAAAGATTGAAGCTATGCAAGACTAGCCTCACCCAAAGACTCTTAAGAGCTTGCTTGGATTTATGGGCTTAACAGGGTATTATCACAAGTTTGTTAAGAATTATGGAAAGATCGCAACACCTCTCATTTCTCTCCTCAAAAATAACTCTTTCACTTGGACTCCAGTCGTTTCTCAAGCTTTTCAAATCTTGAAGATGGCCATGTGCACCACTCCAGTCCTCGCCCTTCCCGATTTCACAAAGACCTTTGTGTTGGAACGTGATGCCTCAGGGAAAGGAATTGGTGTTGTACTTATAAAAGAGGGTCGACCTTTGGCCTTTACTAGCAAGAAACTATCTTAAAGAAATCTGGGCAAATCCATCTATGAAAAGAAAATGTTGGCTATTCTACATGTCATTGATCCGTGGAGCCCTTATCTATTGGCGAAACGTTTCCAAATTAAGACAAACCATCAAAGCCTCAAGTATTTTCTGGAAGAATGCATTTCCTTTCGATAACAACAAAAATGGGTGACTAAGCTCTTTGGATATGATTATGAGATCATTTACAAGAAAGGCAAAGACAATGTGGTTGCAGATGCATTTTCCCACAAATTTTGGATCCTTGTTTATATATTATCTTTAGATCTTATCAGATACAACCTCAAAGATACAAAGTAGGGATCTGTTATAGACTTTTGGCTCTGGGCCCATGTCAAAGAGATCTATTTCCCAAAACTGTATATAGGTTACATTTACAAAACTCAAACCCGACCTATTAAAAATAACAAGAAGACGAACAAAAACAACCCGATAGAGCGACAAGGGGAGAACCCTTTTACAATCATGAGACAACAACCATTTACAATCGTAAAACCCTTTTACAGTTGTATTCACCCATATATATAAGCTAAGTAGGGTTTTCTGGTTCTTGAGCTCACATTCTTTCTTTTTCTGTTGCAACTAGTTTTGTCTTGTTGGCATTGCGTTGTCTTTTTTACAACTGATTTTTGTTAAATTTCCTTGCTTTGTTGTCCATCTTCCTCTGTAGCTTGCAAAAATCGTGCTAAACCAAAACTGGGACTATAGTCCTTCTTGTGCAGCTTCTAATCCAAAAATGAAGGGCCCAAGAGGCTCCGACCACAAGCCTTGAATCACCCTCTAGTCAAGTACTCGGCTCTTTCGCAACTTCTAGGAGGAACTGTTTCTTTCCATTGTCCACATGTTCCTCTTTCCTTTTCTCTTCTTCTTTCTCTTTCTCTTCTTATTCCTCTTCAAACAAAGGGCCCAACAATATTCATGTGACAACGTCTGTAACGGAAGGGTTGGGTGACCTTTTAATAAGGAATGTTTTGGCATAATGGGGATCTTAGGGAAGGTTTATTTGACCCTTCATCAATTATGTAAACTTTTTTAAGGGTATATAGTGGAATGGGCAGTTGATCCTTCTTGAAGAATAGTATTCACATTAAGGGGGAGCATAAAAAAGGGTTAATTGACCCTTCATTAAGGATGGCAGTTTTGCGGACAGGGATCTAGTGGATGGTCAATCATTCCTTTTTATATTAAAGTTTTCACACAAGGGGGATCCCAAGGAACACTTGGTTGAGACTTCCTCTAGCATAGTGTTCACATGATGATATACCAAGTGGAAGGTTTGCTGGAAATTCCTCAATAATTATTTTGAATAAGTGAGTTCTCCCAAAATGGTTAACTCATAATTCCTCAAGTAATGTATTCTCATGGAGGGGTACCATGGTTAAGGGTTGGGTGACCCTTCTTGAAGGATGGAATTCACATCATGGTTTATTGAGTGAAATTGTTGGAAAAGAAAATATGAAAAAAAATCTCTACATTGGTGAACCTGAAACCCTAGATAGTGTGTTCCATGTTGTAACCCTCCATGTCATTTTCTCTTAGAGGGGAATCCTACTCCCCCCCTCTAATATGAATTCTTTATCCTCTTATCCTGCCGCACTAAACTTTTTCTATCACACTTTTCTCTATCAATAATACCTACCAAAATAACCTTTCACAAAATAAATATTCAATCGTACTCAATAGGTGATAATGGGAGAGCCTTTCTCTCTTATTTATACTTCCATTTAGCTTCCTCAAGGGGTTACCTTCTAACCAACTTAACCCACTTTCCTTCTCTTAGGGATAACACACTTCTAACAACTTTACCAGTTCTAACTCGCTTTGATACAAATAGTAAATTCTCCACTTCTAGTTGCAACTAAATTATTTTTAATTATTTTCTTATTGCAACAACTTAACCCATGACTAACTCCTAGTTTCACCCACTTGACTAGTAAACTTCTTCTAGGAGCTTCTAGAATTAATTTGACCTCTTTGAACTTCTAGATAACTCAAGAGGGTTTCCTACTTCACCAAGCCATAACTCTCTAACCATGAGGAGTTATGTGACATTCAACATATCACTGAAAATGGCATGACATGTACTTTCCATATAGAATAGTCTGACCTACAAATATATTAAGCTTCATACCATTATAAATCGATCAAACTGAAGTCCCTTAATCATATTGTTTGGGCTACCAAAATTTTCTACTAGACTTGCTTCAAGGTTTGACATCAATGACAAACAACCCAATTAATGAACATCTTCCTTGTAGATGGTATTCATGTGACAATGTCTCTAACGGAAGGGTTGGGTTACCTTTTCATAATCAATGTTTTGGCATAAGGGGTATCTTAGGGAAGGGTTATTTGACCCTTCATCAATTATGTATCCTTGTTTGAGGGTATATAGTGGAATGGGAAGTTGATACTTCTTCAAGCATAGTATTCACATTAAGGGGGGGAATCAAAAAGGCTCAATTGACCCTTCATTAAGGATGAATTTTTTGTGGAGAGGTATCTAGTGGAAGGTTCAACCAACTCTTCCTCAAGAAAAAATTTAAAATAATGATGTTCTCTAGGAATAGTTGGTTGACCCTTCCCATTACATGGTATTCTCATGGAGTGTGAGAATGAATAAAATTCATTTGAGCATTAGTTAATAATTTTATTCTCATCACATGGTATGTCGTGGAAGGTTCAACAAACCATTCTTCAAGAAAAAATATTCTAATGGAGGAGGAAATTGGAGAATTATTGGATGACCCTTCCTATAGGATGGAATTCATGTCATAGGGTATCTTATAAAATGATTGGTCTAGCCTTCCTTTAGCTAAGTTTTCACATAAGCGATATCTCAGGAAATTTTCAAATAAACCTTCCATCATCATAGTATTCTCATGGTTGGAGAGAATTGGGAAGGGTCATGTTAAACTTTTTAAAATATGGTATTCATATCAAGGGGTATCTAGTGGAAGGTTTGACATAACTTGATGCATATTTTAGCATGAGTAAAATACTGACAAAGTGTGGGCCAATGCTTTTTCAAGAATAAAATTATCACAAATGAGGAGAAAAAATAAGGATCAACAAACTCTTATTCCATCATATTATTCTTATGGAGGTTGAGCATGGAGAATGGTTGGCAAAAACTTTCTAAAGGACGGTTTTCATGTTGAGGGGTATCAAGTCTATGGGTTAGCCAACCCTTACTCTAGAATTTTTTTCTAATAAGGAGGATATTGTGGTAGGGAGGATAATTGTTTCTCCTACATGATTTTCTCGAGGATAAGGGAGCACAAAAAATGGTTAATCAACCCTTTGTCAACGAATGTTTGACATAATCATAATCCCAAGGAAGGATCAATGACCCCTTCCTCTAGGATAATATTTTAATGGAGAGAGAGCATGGGGAAGGAATGTCTGAGACTTCCTTATGAATGGTATTTGTGTGATGAGCTATCCAATGGAGTTTTTTTGTGACCTTTCCACAAGAAAAATTTTGGACCAAGGGGGATCTCATGGAAGGGTCAACTAATCCTTCTTATAGAATTATATTCTCATTGAAAAGATCATGAACAAGCATCAAATAACCATTCCTCATTAATGTAATATTATCAGAAGGTATACAAAGGAAGGCTTAATTGATCCTTCCTAAATAATAGTATTCTCATTGAGGGGGATAAAGGAATGGGGTTGGGAAACCCTTCCTGAAGAATGATATTCATGTGGAGGGGTATCTATTGGAATGGTCAACTAAGTCTTCCTCAAGAAAAAAATTCAAATAATAGTTATAATAAGGAATGGTGGGTGTAACATTCCCTAAATATATATTATCATGGAGGGGGATTTAAATAGAATGGTCAGTCAACCCTTCCTCAAAGATAGAATTCTAATCATAGGATATGTAGTGGGAAATTTAGCCAACCCTTCTTCAAGCATGATACTCTCATGTAAGGGGATCATGGAGAACTACTAGATGACACTTCTTGATAAACAATATTAACATCATAGGGTATCATATTGAAGGGTCATCCCACCCTTCCTCTATCTAAATTTTGATATGAGGGGGATCTTGGAGAAGTCTTGGATGACAGTTCCTCTAGCATAGTATTCATATGGAGTGGTAGCATGTACAAGGTTCTACCAAAAAAATCCTAACATATGTTATTTGTGCGAAGGGTTATTCAGTGGAAGGGTCATTAGACCCTTACACCAACATGTTTTTCTCATAAGGGGGATCAGGAGGAAGGGTCAATCAAGTCATATTCCAAAAGTAGAATTCTCATGAAGGGGAAGAATAGAAAAGGGTTGGCTAACCCTTCTTAAATTATGATATTCTTTCAATTAGGTATCTAATGGAAGGGTTGGTCAATCCTTCTTCAAGAATAGTTTTCTCATGGATGTAGAGCATTGGAAAGGGTTGGCTAACCCTTCCTATAGTATGTTTTTTCTTTGATTGATATCTAGTGTAAGGGTTGACTAAGCCTTCCTCTAGAAAAAATTTCAAATAAGGGGAATCCTATCAAAGGTTCAACTAACCCCTCCTGCTACATGAATTCAGCATAGAAGGGGAGAATGGAAAAGGGTTAGTGAAATATTAATTAATATTTTTTTTCTCATAATCAGGATATCAAGGAATGATTTTCTAACCATTTATTTAAAATAATATTTTCATGGAGGGGGGAATGGGTGATGGCCTACCATAAATTCCTCGTGGAGGGCATTTTATTTGCATAGTATCAAGTGGAAGTCTCAAGTGACATTTATACAAGGAAATTCATAACATATGTGTAACATCCCGCTCTGGCGCACTGAGACCACTTATTATTTGAGGACACTTGCTCGCAAGTGATCTGGACCCTTTTTGACATTAGACCTATTAT
>SNQJ01S0026944.1:37057-62319 GCA_010110895.2 Picea sitchensis
GTTGGTTCTTCTGGTTGAATTGTTGCAGTCGCGACAATAGCTGTGTGGTCTGTGTCAATGATCTGTCATTTACCAGTATTTTCATAATCAGATTCTCAATCAGGGTTTGGCTCCTTGTCTTTGATCTCGGCCACCAATGACTGTTTTGAGCGACATTCATCGGTGTTGTGCCAGGGGATTTTGTGGAACTCACATCATTTTTCGGTGTCCTTCTTTGTCTTCTCGCGACCCTTATTTTCCTATGTCTTGGACTGGTTTTTGGGATAATGTTTGTTAGGGTCGTCTTTGTCATACTTTGGTTGTTGCAGATTTGCAGAACTGAATTCCCATTTGTTGTGGTGCTTGAATTTCTGCTCAATTTTAACATCATATCGATAAGTAGCACCAAGTGATGAGATGTTCAGAAAATCCATTTCAGTCTAGATGTATCTGTGTAGAGCCCCATGGTATTTCAGAACCAAATGTTGCTCAGAGTCTTTGATACCCAGCTTGGTGCACAAGGTATGGAAGGTATTAGTGAACACCGGAACTGCTTGGCCCCTCTCTTGCCGCAGTTTGGTCCATCTCATGTATTGGTCCTCATATTTTCCAAAAGGGTAATTCCTTTACCGCATCCACACAAAAAAATCCCAAGTGGGATCAGCGCCATATATTCCAGACTCCTCTGTGGAACTTTTCTCCCAGTAAGTTTCCCACCAATGTTTAACATGAGGGAGAGATTTAAGGAGTGCGAAGGTGATCTTTTCTTTGTTGAAAAAATTGTGAACAGAGAAATAACCTTCTAGCAGAGTTAACCATTTTTCTAGGGCTTATGCATCTATCTGTCCTTCAAATACAGGAATATCAAAATTAACTTGTACCTTGAAAGGTGAGGTGCCTCCAAAGTGGCCGCTTGATGAAGATGCACCTGCTGTTATCGGTAGGCATTGAATGATGTGGGCAAAATTCTCCATCATTTCATCCCTTTGTCGCGTGAGAGCTTTCTCAAGCAACAGATTGATAGGATCGCCTGCTCCGTCATTTTTCTTTTCTTCCACCATTGAGGGTTTCTTGGGAGTGAGAGAGAGATTTTATTCAAGAGAGACAATCTCAAGACCCAACTTTCTATACTCAGACCTCGTCGGGGACATGCATTGAAAAAACGATCAAGAGCAGCCTGCTCTGGTACCACTGATCTGGATTATTTTCGGCACGAAATGAGATCGGAGATATAATAAAGAAATGCACAGAGATATCATAGATATTCAATAATATAACATAAATGTATCAGAGATGAACCATAAACATAGATATACAGTAATACATGATTTCTATTAATGAAATAAATGTACAGAGACTGTAAAATATAGAGTGAAAGACTCGATAGAATGGTGGCAGCTTATCTCTAAGAAGAGATGTGACGGCTACTCCTGTTCGCAAGAACATGGTTACAATGAGGCTCTAAAGGCCTTTTTACAATCAATAGGAATGCCAAAAACCATAGACATCCAAAAACCTAACCCTAGGAGATGAAGCGCCAAAAGTCATGTGGGCCCCGTTTGGGTAAGTGAGTACATCAACTTCCCGGGGCTGTAACTTTTGCATACGATCTCTGTTTTAGGCGTGTGATAGCTCGTTGGAAAGGTATTGTCAAGGAGATTCATTTTTGGGGATCAATTATTCCTTCAGCTATCATTGAGAACCTATATCTCGAAAAATCTTCATTTGGACCCTCAAAATGGCCCCGAAAGTTAAAAACTGCTAAAATAGTAAGTTGCCAAAATTGCCAGAAAACTGTTTTGAGCCAGTCAAAAAAGGTGGATGGTCCCCAATATCCACTTGGGTCAGTGAATAAGGGTGTTGAGGTCAAACACTTGAATAATCCATCGATCAAGAGACATTGATGTATTCCCAACTGTCGATGGCGGGAGAACCTGCCACTGATGACTGCAAGCCTCTAGGTACTCATAGGACTCTAGGTCTCATTTCCAAAATAGATGAGCTGAATTCGATGGAAGGAGACCTACTGAAAGGACAGCATTAGGGAATCTCTCATCATTCAAAACAAGGTACAAATCAATAGCTTGATTATTAGGAGGACCTTGGATGAATAGGATATTCATGAAGCAATGACTTTGTGCATTCCTCGCATGCACTGCATGCAAGTAGTGCATGAAAGAGACCCTATGAATAGTATCCAATAAGTAAAACTACCAACAAAGGCGAGGAAACCACCAATAAGGCTAATGGAATCCAATACACTGCAAAAATCCCAATGTGTGAATAGATTTATTTTCATCGAACACAAGGGAAACCCCCCATTCAGCGACCAATGAGGAGATGTCAATTTTTGGGTTCAAGGTTACCTACCCATAATGAAAGTAGAACCAGGGTGCATGGTAGGAATAAAACTTCATGTGACTCTGAGATACACTGAGGGTATGGACAACATGCAAACTCAAGAGTTATGATAAATGGTCGAGACAGGCTTATAGACTTCCTTTGAACAAGAACATGAGACATATGGATAACTCTGGAAGCATAGACTTGATGATAAAAATTCATGATTCAAGAGGCATAAAAAAACTCCCCATAGGGACTAGAAGAATAACCAGTCAAAGGATTAAACTCTAAGTAAAAATCTCAACTTCCTAAGGTCATGCTAAACCCAAACGTTTCCCACCCGTCTTTTTTTGTTTTTTCATAGGCAAATAAATGCTATGATACAAGAGAGAAAACGAGTGTCGCAAGTAAGAAACTAGCTCGAAACAATGGAACATACCTATGCTCAATGAAATGAAGTGCATGTGGGGCATGGACCCTCATGGGAATGTTTCCTCTTAGGGTACAAGGTGTCAAGCTGCAAAGGATATATAGAAGGCTCTTCTTGGCTAGTGATGCAAATTGTTGAGGTAAGAGGCTTATAATGAGAAAGCGGGAACCGACAATAGGCTCAATACTACAAACAGGATCATGGAATGACATTACAACTTAACTCCAAAGAATGTCCTTTTTTGCAGATTTAGTTCACTAGGCCTGAAAAAGTATAAAATAATACCCATGAGAAATATTCTAGCCAATGGTGACTAGAGTATTCCTTTTTCATAAGTAGTCTACTTGGTCTGGAAAAGAGTTAAACTTATACCAAATAGATGTCCTTTCAAAGCCATTTAACGAGTGTGAAAGAGAAAAGTTCACTCAACAATATTTTATTTTTTCAAGAGTCAGAAAAGAGCTTAACCAAGACTCGAGGGGAGTCCCATAGGTAAAGGTCAGAATTCTTGTGATTAAGAATATGGGATTTGAACACAAATTCATATCAAATCTATAAGGAACTCTCGGTCCTATGCAATAACTTTTGCATGGGCACCAAATGGCACAGAGGTTCTAACTAGGGCACCGATGTTTGGTAAGCCTCTACCACTTAATAACGACACTTCTAGTAGCAGTAAGAAAGTTTTGTGTTGCTAATAAATGGGTTTGTAGCTAGGGTGTATGGATAATGGTCATAGCATGATGCAAGAGTGAAAAACAAAGTGAAAACATATCCTATATGCCGGTGAAATAATATACCTTATGAAGGCATGAACAAGATGTATGATGCTGGAAACCGCAAAAAATCCTGGACAAAACCACCAAAAACCAAGTCTTTACACTGCACTATTAGTCCATACGGTCAAAAATTAGCACAAACTATAGGAAGCGGGTAAAATAATTCTACTAATAGTAAAAATAGACCATTTTACCATACCATTTGAGTTTTTTCACCCACATAGGGAATTTAGGCCATTTTCCCCACGATCTTCAAGTGTCGATTGTGGGAGCTATGGTCAACAAATCAACAACCGTCTGGACCAAGTAAGTGCCCATCCCCTCTACTTTAATTTCAATGGTTTAAATTTCAATTTTAAGCCCCAATCTTTTAGTGTTAGATGGTGTAACATGGAAACTAGGGCGTACGCGGGTGACAGTTCATCAGGTCGTGTATATGACCCCATATACACAGGAAAACTGAAGCCTGCATGCGTATATGCAACCATATATGCGACGGTTACCAAGTTATCCCGCGTACAAGTCCATGAACACCATTTTTGAAAGGTTTTAACTCAAAAAATGGTTTCTCCTTTGTAGGATGGTGATTGAATGGAGGGATAGAGAGAATGAAGAGAATGCTTGTGAGTAAGAATATGGGATTTGAACGCAAATTCATATCAGAACTATAAGGAACTCCCGGTCCTATGGAATAAATTCTGCATGGGCACCGAATGGAACAGAGGTTCTAACTAGGACACCCATTTTTGGTAAGCCTCTACCACTTAATAACGACACTTCTAATAGCAGTAAGAAATTTTTGTGTCGCTAATAAATGGGTTAATAGCTAGGGTGTATGGATAATGGTCATGGGATGATGCAAGAGTGCAAAACATAGTGAAAACATATCCTATATGCCGGTGAAATAATAAACCTTTTGAAGGCATGAACGAGATGTATGATGCTAGAAACCGCAAAAAATCCTAGACAAAACCACCAAAAACCAAGTCTTTACACTGCACTATTAGTCCATAAGGTCAAAAATTAGCACAAACTATAGGAAGCGGGTAAAAGAACTCTACTAATAGTAAAAATAGACCATTTTACCATACCATTTGAGTTTTTTCACCCACATAGGAAATTTAGGCCATTTTCCCCATGATCTTCAAGTGTCGATCGTGGGAGCTACGGTCAACAGTTCAACAACCGTATGGACCAAGTAAGTGCCCATCCCCTCTACTTTAATTTCAATATTGGTTTAAATTTCAATTTTAGGCCCCAATGTTTTAGTGTTAGAGGGTGTAACATGGAAACTAGGGTGTATGCAGGTGACAGTTCATTGGGTCGTGTATATGACCCCATATACATAGGAAAATCAAAGCCTACACATGTATACGCAGCCCTATACGCAACTGGTACCAAGTTATCCCGCGTACAAGTCCATGAACACCATTTTTGAAAGGTTTTAACTCAAAAAATGGTTTCTCTTTTGTAGGATGGTGATTGAATTGATGGATAGGGAGAATGAAGAGATAGATACAGTAGTGGGAAGGGATGCAAGGGCCCAACAATATTTAAATAGATGTGACCTTTATAAATTTTGGGCTCTCAAGGGAATGAGGGCTCAAGTGAGGTTACTCCAATTGCTAGTAAATTAGTGGGATTCAAAGACAAAGTCCTTCAACCTCGATGGGAAACCATTGAGGATTGAAGTGAATGATATATACTTCATCATAGGATTGTCTCGTCAACGCAAGGTAGTGAATCTAAATGCCCAAGGGTCTGGGGGTGGTATGACTATAGAGTAGTACATTTCTACCCACTGTGTTGCAGGCACAAATAAAGTAGGGAGCCAACTCCCAATCAGGGTGATCGATAACCTAAGCTTAAATATCATTGTGTTTGTGCTCACATGGATTTCGGGGTCGGCCTTATTGCACCAAGAATCAAGGCCACTTATGTTCTATATGGTGGAGTGTTTAAGACCCATTGTTTATGACTAGTGTACCTCACTGTTGGCTAACATGAAGAGACAGTTGACGGATTGCAAACAAGGGAAAATGAGAAATTTCATATTTGCATCCATTCTTTGTAGTTTTTTCTTTGAGAGAGTTCCAGGCTTGAGCCCCAGAGTAGAGATTACAACACATGGACAACGTGATCCAACCATGTCATGGTGGATCGACATGATGAGGTGGATAGGAGGTGGTAGGGTGCCAACCCATTACAATGATGAGTTATTTTTCTGGTGGCACCGACAGGTCATAGCCATTGATGACTACCCTTATGACGAGATCGACTACAGAGGGGATCCGAACATGCCTTTGCCACCAAGTTTCGCCTACGGTGATAATGGTAAGAAATGTTTTTATATATTTCATTTTTTTGTGTTTTTCAATAAAAATAAAAAAACACAAATATTTTTGTATGGTATCAAGTATTAATAATTGCTTTGTTACGCAGATGTAGGTTCATGACAGCCATAGGGATTGGCAGAGGGGTTGAGGAGATGAGAAAGCAAGTGGAGATGTGAAGAGAGTGTTGTAGAATGTGTAGTAGAACCTATATCGATTGACACACATGATTTTTATGGTTCAAGTGGAGGATCTTCCAGAGGTGATGCAACGGCAGGTGGTGGGTGTACCCCGTGCGTGGGGTGACTCTTCCGATGTCTTGAAAATTTCGTAGTTTGATATCATGATATGCATCTGGTGCCACATGCGTAGATGCCATGGTAATATTATATACTGGACATATATGTATTTTGAGGGTGTAAGCCCCATTTTGTACTATGACAGCATATTTTTTGAACTCGAAAGGATGAAATATAAAAAAATTGGTCTTTGGATTTACTTATATATGTTACAATGTGTACATGTAGGAAAGTGTTTTGTTTACTTAGTATGTGACAAATTTCAATCTAAAATATAATTAACATATGCATCAGAGACATGATTAGAACTTCTAGGTATGTGATTATAAGTAAGAAAATCAAAGTATCATTCCAAAAGTCATATATGTAGGAATCGTCGAAGTAGAGTAGGATCTTGCACACGGTAACTGTCGTTCAACTAAAATACGACTAACTGGGAGTCCAGGTGAAACTCTAAATACCAAACACCATGTCAAATGGTGTCACGTAATATCTCTATAACAATGTTATACTAAACCACATTATTCATTGATGGCTCTAGATGAATGACACCTGAAGACACTAGTTGGCCCTCGGGTGAGTAAATGACCCAAGCGGCCGAAGCCATGTTCTGTGTATGATGACTGGAACTAAGGGAAAACTTGATAAGAAAGTCGATGACACAAAGAAAAAGATGTATATACACTAATATACACTAGTATACAAAATTTCATGCCCAAGCTTGAGGGATCAACCATAATACCTTTTAAGGTAGAGCCCACTTCTGGGCTCATCCAGAATATTCCCTTCATAATATTCCAATTCATAGGCTCCTTCCTCTAAGACACATCGTACGATATAAGGACCATTCCACATGGGGTTGAACTTTCCTACCCCTAACGGTTCTTTGGATTGGTCATAAAGGAGAACCAAGTCACCCTCAACGTACTGTTGAGGATAGATAAACTTATCATACTGAACATTGACATGTCGTTTATTTGTTTTAATAGTCGTAGAGGCATCTTGACGCTTCTCATTGAGACGCTCCAAGTGTATGAGGCATTCTTCAAGATCGGATGTGTCAGGTAGGAGATCAATTTCCAACTTGACGGAAGGGATTTCACATTCAAATGGAAGAATCGACTCCACTCCATGTACTAACTGAAAATGATAGAAACCAGTGGAATTATTTACCGAGGTTTGATATGCCCAAAGTGCAGGGTAAAGAATCAGATTCCAATCAAATTTACTTTGGCTGATAGTTATTTGTAGTATGGTCTTGAGAGATTTACTCACCGCCTCTACTTCTCCATTTTCCTGGGGATAATAAGGGGAAGAATGACCGTGCTTAAACCCCAATTTTGATGCTAACTCTTTCATCATTTCATTTTGAAAATGACTTCCATGATCAATTACAATAACTCTTGGGATTCCAAACCGGGCTATAATTTGGTTGAATATGAAGAAAGTTGAAGTTACCATTAGATTTAATGGTAGGCATGGTCTCTCCCCATTTAGTAAAGTAATCCATGGCCACAATAATATGATGGTGTTCCCCAACCAAATTTGGGTTATAGTCCATAAAATATACCCCCCACTTAGTGAAGGGACTGACAGTGACGACTGGGTGAAGAGGGGTTGGGTGCGAGTGCATATTCCGAGCGAACACCTGGAAATGGTGACACTTCTTGACCGCTTCAACACAATATTTAAAAATTGACAGCCAAAAATAATCGGCTCGCAATATTGTTTGGGTTGTCACAAGCCTGGATAAATGACCACTACAAGCCCCACTGTGATAGTCATTGAGAACATATTCAACTTCCTCATGATTCAAACAACGCCATAAAATATTATATACTCCTCAATGATACAAGGTTTCGTCGATGATAAGGTAGTTTTTATCCTGATGATGTATACATCTTCAATCGTCTCTCGACATATGTTGGGGTATCTTCAAGGTTTGAATATAAATTAGAATGTCGCCATACCAGGGGTCCAAAGACAAGATAAAGAGGATATGTTCATCCGCAAACGAATCATCATGAAAAATTTCCTCATCTAGTCGAGGGAAATTCGATATCAACTTGGCAAAAACTAGCGATTTCTTAGACTTCACCGAAGTGAAATCGAGATGAAATTCTTGCAAAATAACAATCCACTTATTTTATCCCCCCCCCCATGATACGCCTGGTGAGGACATATTGAAATGGATTGATATCCACAAATACAGTAGTTTTGCAAAGTAATATATAATGTTGTAATATTTGAACCGCATGTACGATGGCCAAGGATAATTTCTCTACGTGGGAGTATTTAAGTTTAGGACCAACTCAGTTTTGACTGAAATAGTAGACAAGGTGCTCATGGAGTTCATCATCCTGTTGAACCAAAACCATACCAACCGTCCCTTCGGACGCGACGATATAAAGAAAATAGTATCTATTGTAGTTGGGAGGCTTCAACAAAGGTGTCGATACCAAAGATTTCTTAAGAGCATCGAAGGATTCCTGGGCTCTCTCATCCCATACAAATGGAGTATCCTTCTTCAAAAGGTGCATGAATCCCTTAGTTAAATTGGCATAATTCACTATGATCACACGCAGGAAATTAGCCTTCCCTTGTAAACCTTGAAGTTGTCTAATGTTGCACAAGGGAGGCAATCGAAATATCGCCTCAACCTTCATAGGATCTACCATGATCCCATGATTAGACACTAAGAATCCTAAAATATGGTCAAAACAATGCATAAGATGCACTTGTGAGGGTTCAACGAAATGTGATAGTAACAACATCTCTCAAATACTAATCGGAGGTGAGTGGAGTTATCTACTCTCTTGTAAGAGTGACCAACAATATCATCTAGGTAAGCTTCAATAATATGCTTGAGATCATGAAAATCAAAGGTCATGGCATGTTGGAAGGTTGATCCGGCGTTTTTAAGGCCGAAAGGCATTTTTTTATATGAAAAAATACCCCAAGGATAAATAAACATCGTCTTATGTTGATCCTCGGGTTTGATTTGAATTTGATTATACCCTAAAAATCTGTCCATAAAATAAAAGACTTTGCTTCCCGTGCACTCGTCAAGAATATGATCAATGAAAGGAGTCAAGAAGCTATCTTTAGGAAAAGACTTGTTCAGGTCTCGAAAATCCATACATACGCGGATGGTTCCTTGATTTTTATTTACAGGAATGGGGTTGGACATTGATTCAGTCAAGGGAACCGGGTATATGAAACCAACATTAAGTAGTGTTTCTACCTCTACCTTAATAACAGGGGCCTTCCTAGGATTAACAACTGTAAGATGTTCTCGAATAGGTTTGGCATCCGAATAGGTTTTAATCTCATGTTCGACAGTGTTGGGGTTGATCCCTGTCATCTCTTTATACGATTCAGCAAATACATCATGAAACTCTTTGAAGAGATCAGTGTAGATCTGAATTTCTTCAGGAGAACAATCTGCAACATTATATACATTCTCAATTTTTCCAATAATACGAGAGATGTTTATCGTGACGGTAGGAGAAATATTCACCATGTTTCCTTCGACATAAATACCATGCATATCTAATGGAACTGCAACATGACCAACCATCTCACTCAAGGTAGATCTAAAGTCATCTTGTTCGGTCTTAACAAGTTATAGGAGGAAATAAGGGCGATGATGCATATCATCCCAAGGCCTATCAGGACCATACATGGCCTCTAAGATGGTTTCATCTAGAGGTAATTTATCTTCGAGGAAATCATGTGAACAAGATGATTGAACAACCCATACGGGCTCTAGAACTAAATCCACCTCATTTTTCGCAAGGAGGAAGGATCTTGGTAAGAAGTAGCGTCAAGAATAGACTGATATGCAACTTCTGCCATTGAAAGTGGAATTTCCATCCCAATGTACGACTGAACTTTGTATGACATAGTCGGGGAAGGTAGGGTCCAAGGATCGTTGAAATACGAAGTAGAGAAAGGAATGAACCTCATCGACAATGAACACTCGCTGGAAACGGCATGAATGTGGTGAATCGGTGTCGTGAAATAAAATCTACCCATCAAAGAGGAATACATTATGACACCAACATCCTAAGTTTCTTGCTGATAATTGTCGATCACAGGGACCAAAGGTCCAACCGATGCATTAAGGCTAGCATGTGCAAAGGAAAATTGATCAATCATCAATATTTTCCCTTCATGAGGAAAACATAAAGTGTGGAAAACAAACGACATGACATATGTCATGGCATAAGTCCAATTACACCCTAGTAATAAATTATAATCGAGGGGTGCATCAACCAATTCGACGTCAACCTCTATTGTCTTCCCACCTAACTGGATTGGAAAAATGGGAATAATTCCATGGGGTCGAAACAAATGGCCATCAAATGTTGTCAACATAGTCATAGATTGGGATAGAGTCAGAGAGCCAATGTATTTCCAATAGGTTAGATACATCACACACGTCGCATCACCTTCATCAATTACAATGTGTTTGATGGTAATTTTCATGTACTCCACATGGATTTGAAATGCCACGTAGTAAGGTAAGCGAGGCCTAACATCTGTGACATCAAAATTGATAACCTTCGAGCCACATGAATCTAGAGCTCCTAATGCAGATAACAAGGAATTCCTATATGAAGGACATGTCTGGAGCACCTCCAAAGATGATCCAGATGGATGTCGATGGCCTCCCACCTATTCCAACTGGCTCATTTTGGCATTTTTCCAGTTCAAAATTTTTTTCCTAGTTTTTCGGGTCCCTGACTTCCAGGGCCGTTTTGATGCCCTAAACAATGTTTTTAGGGCTCCCCATAGGAATCATGTGTATTCCAAATAGAAATTTCCAATGGGCTATCGTGCACCTAAAATGGAGATCGTATGCAAAAGTTACGACCCCGGGAAGTTGATGTACTAACTTATCCAAACGGAGCCCACATGACTTTTGGTGCTTCATCTCCTATGGTTAGGTTTTTGGATGTCTAGGGTTTTTGACATTCCTGTATATTGTAAAAATTCCTTGAGAGCCTCATTGTAATCATCTTCTAGAGAATGAGTGCAACCGTCACATCTATTCTCAGAGATAAGCCACCACCATTCTAGCAAGCTTGTTTTCGCTGCATTTTACAGTTTCAATTTATTTCCTTATTCAATAGAAACCAGTTTTATTGTATATTTGTTATTTTGTGTTAAGAATATTTTGATAATAATTTGTATTCATTTCGTTCTACTCATAAAATCTGGATCAGTGATATCATATTGGTCTTCTCCTTGTTTCTCTTAATGCATGTCCCCAACGAGGTTAGGGTACAAAGAATTGGGTCTCGAGCTTGTTTCTCTTGAAGAAAAAAGCTCTTGCATGCCCAAGAGACCTCTCAAGGCGGGAGAAAAGAAATACGATGGGACATGAGATCCCTTCAAAATGTTTCTCAAGGAAGCCCTCATGCAACAGAGGAATGAGATGATGGATAGTTTTGTGCAAATCCTTCTGTGGCTACCAACAGGAAATGCATCTTCCTCAAACGAAAGTGTCGCCCCCTTCAAGGTACAAATAAACTTCGATATTCCTATATATGAAGGTCAAATAGATGCATATGTGTAGATAAATGGTTGAATCTGATAGAAAGGTATTTCTCTATCCATAACTTCTCAATTAGAGAAAATATAACTTTTTCGCTCCTCAAAGTCGTTCCCCATGTCAAAGATTGGTGGGAAAATTTTTGTGAGTAGAATGAAACAGAGAAACCCTCATTATTTATAATCATGATCACATGGGAGTCCTTCAGAGATTATATTAACAAACAATACTACCACGTTGGAATTTATAACGACCTGTATACAAAATGGACCACATTGCGACAGGAAAGAGACCAAGCAGTGTCTGATGTTCACAAATATCTTTCACACCTTGCGCACCAAGCTGGGTATCAAAGATTCTAAGCGACATCTAGTGCTCAAGTATTGCAGTGGTCTGTATAGATACATCCACGAAGAAATGGATTTTCTAGACATCTCATCCTTGTGCACGGCCTACCGATATATCGTCAAAATTGAGCAGAAGCTCACATAAAAGACGTGACAATTTGGGCCTAGGAACCCCTCACAGCAAAAGCCAGGAAAGGGCGACCCAACCCGTAGAACAAAGGAAAGAGAAAAGATGGACCGCTTTAGGACAACCAGTCCAGGCCGCAAGCAAAGAAGGACACCAGAAAGACAAAGAAACATACAAGGAAGTGGTGTGACTTCCATAAGAGCCCCTGTCATAACACTAATGATTGTCGCTCAAAGCAGTTGTTGGTGGTTGAGGTGAAAGCCTCTTAATCAGGTGTGGGTTCTGACTCTGAGTCAGAATGAGAAAGGGGGAGACAAATCATTGATGCATAACCCAATGCTACCATTGCTACCATCAAGCTCCAGCCTGATGAACCAGATGAGCCAGAGGAAGGCAAGCACCTTTTTCATTCACGAATGTGGGTGAAGGGTACCCCGTTGCACTTCATCGTTGATAGTTGTATCCATAAGAACCTAATATCAACAAAGGTTGTCAAGCGACTCACCCTGTTAACAACACCGCACCCGCATTCCTACACCATCGGATGGCTCTACCAAGGAAGCCAACAATGTCACATGTCATAAGGCATCAAGCCCTTCAAAGATGAGGTATTGTGTAATGGTTCCCCTCTTGAAGTTTGTAATGTTCTTTTGGGCCAACCATATTTATGGAAACTCCATGCTATACATGAGTCTAGGCCTCACAGTGTTATTATTAATTTGAACAAGAAATTGTACAGGATACCGGAGGCAGTCCCACCTAGTGTTATTTCCTTGATCGTTGCCAAGCAATGCAGGAAGGTCATCTCTCAGACGGGGAAGTTTGTCTTCTTTGTGATTCGATCTTAGAATGAGTGAAAGATCGCAACCACATCTAGGGTCTTCGCGTTCGACCTCTCGACACAGCAGAAGCAAGTGGATAAGGTCTTGGAAGCATACTCGGATATCTTCTCCTCACCTACCGAGGTACCTCTGCACTGTCAGGTCAAGCACCCCATCGATCTGACCCCCATCGCATTTCTTCCCAATGGGCCAGTCTACCACTTCTCTCTATTAGAGAATGGGGAGATAAAGTAGAAGATCCAAGAACTACTCCACAAGGGGCACATTTGTCCCATCTCATCACCTTGTGGGAGCCCAATCGTGTTGGTACAGAAGAAAGATGGAACCTGGCATCTCTGCATTGATTACTGGGCCCTGAATAAAATCATAGTCAGAAACCAGTACCTAATTCCCCGAATCGACAACCTCCTTGATTATCTCACGGGGGAAAAATACTTCAATAAGATTGAACTTAAGTCTGGCTTCCACCAGGTCCCAATAGAACAAAAATATGTATGGAAGACCGCCTTCAAGTCAAAGGAAGGTCTTTTCGAATGATTGGTCATGCCCTTTGGCTTGACAAATTCTCCAGCCACTTTCATGAGGATGATGGATGATATCTTGTGACTAATCACCAATACTTTTGTAGTGGTTTATCTGGATGACATTCTCATTTACAACAAGACTCGAGCAGAACACTTGTAGCATATTCAGTAGGTTTTTCACACCCTGCAGCAGCACAAGATATACGCCAACTTGGAAAAATGATCCTTCGGCATGGACAAGGTCCATTACCTAGGCTACATTGTTGATCATCATGGTGTACTTGTGGATCTAGACAATATCCAATTCATCCATGGTTGTCCATCCCTAACCCCACTCACTGAGCTTTGAAGCTTCTTGGGCCTTGCCAATTTCTACCGTAGGTTCATGTTGGGATTCTCCCATATAGCATGGGTCCTCATCCAAGTAACCAGGGGTGGTGGTAAGGAAAAATTTGTGTGGGGCCGGTCCCAACAATAAGAGTTCGATGACTTGAAGCAGCGCTTATGCTCAACCCCAATACTTTCACTACCAGACCTACAAAAACCCTTTGAGATCGAGACATATGATTCAAAATATTTTGTGGGTGTCATTCTCACTTAGCATGGCCACCTCGTGGCCTATCATAGTGAGATACTATCAGATGTTATCCGTAATTACCCTACTTATGAAAAAGAAATGTACTCCATTGTGAAATATCATTACCAATGGAGACATTACATTCTTGGGAAGGAGATGGTTATTCACACTAATCATAATCCACTGCAGTTCATGTAGACACAAGGAAAATTGCAAAATGATTTCCATCAAAAGTGGTCCACATACTTGCAGCAATTCCACCTCAACATCAATTATAGAACAGGAAGCACCAACCACGTCATTGATTTCCTCAGCAGACTGCCAGTCACGATACTCACCATGGTGCTATACTCTTGGGGCCATGATACCTCTGGATGGCCCCAACTCTATGAGACAGACCCAAACTTCGCCACCACCTACCAAATGTTGGGCACAAACACAATTGTCACTAATTTCCATCTTCAGGATGGGATGTTGTGTCATATGGGCGATATTTGTGTTCCATCAAGAGAGTGAGCGAAGATGATCTGGGAATCCCACTATAGTCGGGTGGCAGGACACTTTGGCGTCGAAAAAACAGTGGCAATGTTGCAGAAACATTTCTACTAGTCGAAACTTCAACAGGAGGTCAACAAGTATATCAGATCCTGCATTACCTGCACTATTTACAAATTGACCACTAAGAAATAGGGCTTGTACACCCCTCTTCCTACTCCCGATAGGTCATGGGAATCCATCTCCATGGACTACATGCTGGGCCCCCCATCCACCAAGCGGGGAAATGACTGTGTTTTTGTGGTTGTTGATCACTTTTCTAAGATGGTAATTATGGACACTTGCAAGAAGAGCATCACAACAGAGGCCACTACCAAGATCTTATTTGAATGAGTCTGGGTACATTTTGGAATCCCACAAAATCTTGTCTCAGATTGGGACAGTCGATTTCTCAGCACATTCCAGTTGAGCCTATGCTCACTGCTGGACACCAAGCTCAACAAATCCATGATCTTCCACCCCTAGACAGATGGCCAAACCGAGGTCGTAAATCGAATGATCATGCATATCCTATGCATGTATAATTCCAAGCACACTCACACATGGGATGAGATTCGTCCTTATGTCCAGCATAGCTACAACCGATCCTTGCATTGGCCACAACCCCTTTTAGGTGGGGTTGGGATTCCAACCATTAGGTCCCATAGATGTTGCACTACCCCTTGCGGTCACCTCGTCCGACTCATATCCTGCTCCAACTGAAGCTAATAAAGCCAACCGGTTCATTGAGAGGATCAAACACATCCATCAACAGGTTCAAGATATCCTACAGAAGTCCAATGACAAGTACAAGCAGCTCCATGATCAACACCAGGTGCCACATAAGTTTCAGGTGGGCGACAAAGTTTGGTTGCATTTGCAAAAAGAACGCCTCACCGGACCCCATTGGAAGCTTCGCCCACTCTATTATGGGCCATACACCTTCACTAAGGTTGTGGGTGATACTTCTTTTGAGCTTAACATTCCTCCTTTCCTTGGCCTGCACCCAGTGTTCAACGTGGATCTCCTTCGACCTTATTTCCCACCATTATTGGACACCTCAGAGATAGCAGAACAAATGACACTAACATAGCTCAACCCTGAATGCATACAAAATGCATCCAGTGATCATACTGTGGACAAACAGGTCAAGGGAACTCACCAGCAAAGGATCCAACTTTATCGAGTTGTCAAAGCAGGGTAGCTCCTACACCAAGGCAAGTGGCTCACCCGGGGCCAAATTCAGCAGAAATTTTCTCATCTAATGGGGGCACTCAATGCAATGGATACCATTTCTTCCTAAGGGGGGAGGATTGATCCAGATGGATTTCGGTGGCCTCCCACCTATTCCAACTGGCTCATTTTGGAATTTTTCAAGTTCGATAATTTTTTCCTAGTTTTCAGGTCCCTGACTTCCGGGGCAGTTTTGAGGCCCTAAACAATGTTTTTAGGGCTCGCGACAGCAAAAATATCTACAGCTCACCACATTAACATGTGTATTCCTCGGATAGACCTTTCCAACGGGCTATCGTGTGCCTAAAATGGAGATCGTATGCAAAAGTTACAACCCCGAGAAGTTGATGTACTAACTTACCCAAACGGGGCGCACATGACTTTTGGCGATTCATCTCCTAGGGTTAGGTTTTTGGATGTCTAGGGTTTTTGACATTTTATTTATTGTAAAAAGGCATTGAGAGCCTCACTGTAATCATATTTTGCCGAATGAGCGCAAACGTCACATCTCTTCTCGGAGATAAGTCGTCGCCATTCTAGCAAGCTTGTTTTCCGCTCCATTTTACAGTTTCAGCGTATTTCCTTATTGATTAGAAACCATTTTATTGTATATATGGTATTCTGTGTAAAGAATATTTTGATAATAATTTGTATTCATTTAGTTCTTCTCATCAAATCCAGATCAAAATTCGACATCGCACAAGGGTTTTGGCCCAGATATTCGACAATTGAATAGTTTCAGACAACTCGAGAATCAAGATTGTGGGCAGAGCGCTTTAGTACTCCTTTCGTAATACGAGGCGGAGGATCCAGATTTTTGATATGCAAGGGTGTTTCCAGAGGAGGAGGAGACACTGGACCTACAATGGTCTATGAAGAACCATAATCATGAGATCAAATGACTACATCAATCTGAGACTTGACTATATTGACACATAGATGGCCACCTTCATGTGTCGAGGGGTTTTGACTCTTGTTCGACACATTTACAATGTTGGGGGTCCCCAAGGCCATGTGTTGATTATGTGGAAACATATTTGTCAGCACAACGGGCGGCTGTGATAAGAGCCTCGAGGCTTCCTCGATTTTGGGGCATAGATGGGTAAGGTGATCATCTTTACAAATTTTAAAAGGAAACTTCACCTTCCATTTTTCTTTCTTTCCCTCATCAACATTATTATTCGATCTATCATTGTTAGTGTCTTCTTTGGCTTTATTATTATTTTTCCCACAATTGTGATTATTACCTTGTCCTTTCCTTTTATTCCCTCTTGGTTGTTGGTTACTATTTGGGTTAGCCAATGACTGTATATAATGCACATCTGTCGACTGAGTGGGAGTGGAGGATGAAGTCAAAACTTGTCCTACTACAGGTTGGCTTAGAGATAAATATTTCAACTAGTGTGTCACCAAGTCTATAGACTTGCATTTGTAGAGCCTATGATGCCATCGGCATGAGTTCCAATATTTTTTCTAGGGTCATAGTTCGACCGCGACGCGTCAGGAATAATTTCATACAACATCTCAGATTGAGCATATATGAGTTCCAATTGCCAGGCTTTGAAAATAGATTCTTCCTCAGATGTTACTCTGGATGTAGAGACATCCTTCGAAATATTAGGCAATAAGGACTTAAGGAACTACTCCAAAAGAAACTCTAAAGGAAGGTAGGCTTTGATCAACCTCTTCCGTCTACGTCACTCTTGGATATGGTTTGAGATATGTGTGGATTTATCTTGGTGGAGGGCCGACAAAAGTTCTATGTTGACATCATAATGAACCAACAACTGGAAGTGGTTGAGAAAGACAAAAACCATCTGATTAAAGTTTTTGTATGTTCCCCCTAGTAGCTCAATGTACCATTTCGTAGCGACGCCCATGAGGGTGCGTTGAAATATTCTCAAACGAATATAATCATCATTTAGGGAGTTATATGAGCACCAAATATGAAAAGTAGTGACATGATCACCCAAATCCTTGCCAGTCTTTCATTTGAATTTTGGAATGTCAGAAGGAAGCTTGGTGCGGATGGGGGGACATAACGGATCGTGATGCACATGGTCATTCATTAATTTTGACAAATCTGGCAGATTAAGTGTGGCTAGAAAAGGGTATCAGGGTTGCAGCATCTGAGCCCATGCTCCCAAGAAAAATTGGGCCTGAGGGATTGTAGGCCATCCAAGGTTCTGGTATATGCCATGTCACTATCCGGTGGGATAATATCCTCCTCCAAATTGATTCATAAAAGGTTGTATGGGCACCATACCCATATTGACTGAGAATTTTGACATGGCATACCAAAAAGAGATTCGAAAGGGTTCGTTCCTATGGGTCAAGTAGAATCCATGGGTTGGGTAGCACTAGAGGCAGGGATCTTCGGCACCCCCACCGTCGAGGATGAAGGAGTTGAAGGGATCCCACTAATCACATAAGATATAGGAGTCAAGGGACTCCCTATGACATTCAGGTTTGACTCTGTACTCATAACTAGATCATCACAAGTTTGGGAGGTGGAGATATATGTACCATGTTTATTAACTTTATTCTTTTTTGAAGGAATCTTCGGTAAAGAATCAAGATGTTGAGATAAATTCAACAAACGACAAGACCTGCGAGGAGGCTGGTCTTTCTCCACGATGACTCAAGACTTGAGATATAAAACCAAATCCTAGGGCCAACTAATAATCAAAGAGCACACCAAAATAAAGTAAAAAAGGTTGATGCACACAAACAATATATAGTGGTTGAAAAGGGGCCTCCCTCACAAGAGTAGGTATGTCTCACCCAAGAGGGTCCTTAGAATCCCTTCAAAAGATTGGAGGTATGAGAATCAGTTATAAGGGCCCTTGTGAGCTTAACAGCGCGGTCGGTTAGATCCCCCCAGAGAGGTAATCCTCCATAAAGGATATGTGTTGCCCGACCTTTATCTGACTCTGGGTACCTGCAGAATAACCCTTGCAAGTAACATATGGGTCTACCTATGTCAAGCAACTAGAGTCACCACAATATAACTAATGTGCAGGCAAACAATTGTAAGTTCGGTCCACCATATCGGCATGGTAACAAAGCCCGAAATATTGAAAGCACCACCTCTCACAGAGGTAAAGGTACCAGCAAGACCCCCAAATGCGAATAGAACCACATAAATATCTCTGACGCTAAGAAGGTATTAGAGGGATATCTCTGCAACCAACTTCATGTGACCTCATGCTTAACTCCGGTGTGAGCGGAGCCTCCTGAAGTCACTAATTACACAATGGGTTTCACCAATCCCTAGTCAAACACATATGTTTAGTTTAATATCCTTGGAGAAGTTTACTAACAAAATCCTATTCCAAGGCCCTGTGTCCTATACTTATTTGTGTACCCTAAAAAATAAAATCGTTTCTACTCAATTTTGATTAATCAATGTTAATTTTAATGGCTTCTACTTACTCAAGTGGTGTGGTCATGAAACTGATGGTATTACGACTCGACATATAAAAAGAAGAAAATATAAAAACACTTCTAAGAACTAGTCTTGAATTTCAAAGAGATGGTATGCTTCTAAATGCAATTTTTCCAATGTAATCAATTTCAATGAAATGCAGTCTCTCCACATGTGTCAAAATCAATGCAATGTAATCAAAAGTGAAAATGCAATAATGTAAAATAAGAAAATATTTTTGTATTTTCGATATAAAGAAAAGAAAATACAAGGACTGAATGGCAACTTCACAGGCATGCCTTACTGCAAATAAAAAGAGACAAGTCAATAAGGACACCAAGAAGAAGACACTCAGACCAATGTGCAAGGGCAACCAATGAAAAAGATAATAAGAAAGAATACCACATGAAAATTCAACAATAAGAAGGCTTCCTATCACTCTGTAATCACTTAACAGTCAGGACAGAGACCCAAGAAGACTCAACAACCAACCAAACTCACCCAACAAACACCAAACTCATCCAGCAAGACTAAAGAGATGTTGTACGTGATTGTTTGAGCAAAAATCATGTATATATGCACCCTAAAGGAAGACAACTTGTGTATATATGCATTTGTCAAGGGAAAAACCGTGTATTCCCAGTAAAACACTGACAGGGAAAGGGTTAAGCCAAGAAACTCAGATGCAAAGTAAAAATGGGTTTTCAAGAAACAGGAGACAAGGAAACTCAGGATAACAGAGAGAAAATCAAGGAGAAAAACACTCCAAACCCCAAAAAAGAAGATCAATCCCCAGTATGGTCGCCAATTATGTTACGAGGAAAATCTCTCTATGGAAAGGGGTAAACCACAAAAGAAGGAATGACATGCAGAAATCAACTCTAATCCCAAGTATGCTATATAAATGAAATTCTAACAAGACAAGGCCAAGATCCTACCTCATCTGAACGTTCGATGAAGACCACCGTTGAGCATGCAACCCAAAACTTTATACCTGCAACTTGTCCTCAACAACCAAGATAAGAAAGAATATGATGATAATATATAATGTTAGCATATATATTATCATAATCCATTAACATACATGACAAATATGTCCATGGAATAATAATTCAAATATTTGTAAGATGTCAATTGGACGAGAAAAGAGTATGTCTATTAAAAATAATCAGCAAAAGTACATAGGTGATAAAATTATGTAACGACACATATCGAAACAGAGAAACTAAGTCCCTCCAATAGGGCCTCCACCACTTCAATCCTTCGCCAAAGGAAAGTTCATATACAGGAGTCGATGAGGTTCTCCATCACAAAGAAGGAAGAGCTTGGGGGTTGAACAAGGATTTCATACTTTCAAGGACAAAGGGTTGCAGAATCATTATGAACTGAAATTTCTCCAGAGTGTCTTTGTTCTCAAAGTTGAATTGTTAAATCCCTCAAGTCTTGGATATGGCTTAATTTATAGCCTTCAAATGGAACTGAAGGGCTGATTCAGAGCATTTCCAATATATGAAAGGTCAAGGATCATGGATCTTGTGACATGGCATGGAAACCCAACATTATTTTTAATTTTGAGCACAAAACCCAATGTACGTTAGTTGTAGTGGAGCAACCTGCGTATACGCTTGTTGTATAACTGATAGGGCACGTATATGTGGAAAAATATTATTTTTGGGATATATAAGGTGTAAAAGGGGACTTCAAGTCTGCATAGTGAAATGGAAAGGCCATCTAAGCAAGTTGCATGGAGTTAGGTAAAATTTGATGTAACACTAGTGTTTAGCTAGTTTATCTCTTGCACCTTTTACTTGATTTCAAGCACTTGTTTAGCATCTTATTGTGCCATTCATTGCTGATATATATTGTTACTAACTTCTTCTATTATGGACAACAATATTAACTTGCGTGTCCACTTGATATATTGCATTGTATACTTGGTTTTCCTTGTGTCTCGGGCATGAATTATCTCTTGGAAGGTCACTCAAGGCTTTAGAAACCTCAAACAACCCTCAAGAATCAGCACCAAGTTCCCTTTTCCATCTATAAATTTGATCTATAGGGGCATTCGTTCATACATCAGATTTTCTGTCTCAATCCCCCCTAAGGTCATCGAGATTCCCCCCTTGAGGTGACTACCTCACCTCTAAAGTGATGGGAACACCTGCCTAAGGTGAAAATGGGTAGGTGCTCTAAAATTTGTCACCATTTTGGTGGTTGGGATGGGATTTTCCCAACCTACAACTTGTGTGATAACAGAAACATTTTTTCAAGTTTGAAATTTTGGGTTTATTTTGGTTAAAAATTGTGTTAGTCCCTTGAATGCTTCAAGTTTTCATTTGATGTTTGATTGAACCCTTTGTTGTGCAATGATTGGCTTCATCTAATTTATGTTGAGTCAATGGTTTGGGTTAAAGTCAAAGACCTTTGTTGAGTAAAAAAAAAAAAAATCATATTTTTCTCATGTTTATTTGACAAACATGCAGTATTAGGCTTAATATATGGCTTGGTTTATTCTATGGGTGCTCAATGTGTTTTCTATAATTATTATTATTTTCTTTATATATTTGATGGTTCAAGGAAATATTTTTTTTTATTTTCTCTCACTTTGTGGCATGACTTAAGCATCTTCACCTTTTATGATCTACTATGTTTATTTTATATTTTCTTTGAAAAGACTTATTGGTTATTTACAAAGGGAAATGAGCTATACTTATCTAAGCGAAGAGAAAAATGTTCTATGCACTAGGTTCCTATGTGTTCATCATAGGATACCTAATAACATGAGACTGGAATTCCTCTAGTGCAATTATACTTTTGATGCCAAGATTAAAAGAACATTATATCTAGCTAGTGGAGGATGAGAGAATTTTTATTTCACTATCATTCTTGAAGTCAAAGTTGAAGAACAAGCTTGATAAACAAGCTTCAAAAAAACAAATTACATAGTTTCTACTAATAATGCACATGTTATGGAGAGTTTCATGTAACTAAGAAAGAGGTATTCTTATTGGTGCTTGTATCACATGGAAAAAATAACTTTCTATATAATTCAATATCATTTATTTCTTCGTTACTTTTCTACAACTCAATTTTGGGAGTTGGTATGTAGTAGGATCCAAGTGATAGACATTGCATGTGCTACCCTTAATGGGCTTAAAATGTGTGATAGGATTGTTGAGGAAAAGGGATGGAGTACCTCACTCAATCATTTGCAGATCTTGCCTGGCTAAGACAAGATAATTGGGAATGTCGCCTGGGGTTTATAGCCTCAAAACATTCACTCAATCCAAAAGTATTAATTACAAAGGATCAAGGTTGATTTTATGATTTGTATATGTTGCAATATAAAAATAAAATTTAAACAAAGATACATAACTGTATACAGATTTTACAATAAAGTAAAGATGGAGACAAATGCGAAAGGAAGAACCAATTCATGAAAACACATGTATGAGACATAGAAATAATCTGATTTTATTTCACTCTGAGCAATAAAAACTGTATTTATGTTTTACAAACCCCTGTGAGGATATGTACCAAAGTGAAATTTAGAAGTCTTCAATGGGCACCATACAAAAATACCCTAACAGTGAAATAAAACTAAAACTAATGATCTAGATCAACTTGCCACAAAATGTTGCCACTTGACTCGGCAAGATATCCCTTATCAGCCATGAAAATTAATTCATAAACCAACAAGAATACACAGACTATCAAAGATAAATTCAACACCTTTAAAACAAGTTGTTGAATGGTATGGTTCAGTCTTGAAGCCAGCTGCCTTCAATAAGACCCTGTTGTCAACAAGAGGATTAGACTTTCAAGTAAAATCAGAAATGAATGAAAACTAAAGCTATCTCGCTAGAGAGCAAACCTTAGTCTTGTAGCTCTCCTTATATTCTCCCCTTGTCTCTTCCTCTCATTGAACCTTTATTCTTTCTCAATAAGTTGAGATAGTTCAATTACTTTCTTTAGTTAATTCAAATTAACTTAACTAATTAGTTTTGGGAGAAACAATTAATAATAATATATAAATAAGGGTCTAGTTAATAATTACTAAATAGGCGGGACCCCTTATGACTCCCATCATTCTCTTTGTCAATCATCAAATATAACATACAAAATTTATCATTTGGATCATATAACACCCTTGTAGATCCCATGGATATCATTTAAATCGAATATTTAAATATCAACAAAATTTAAGTAAATATCTCAAGAAAACAATATATCCATCTTATCCGCAAAAAATATCCAAAACAAAGCTTGTTGTCCACAATATACTGAAAATCATTAAACATTGTCTTCATCACTGAATATCATAAAAAAAACATTTAAAATCCATATTTGCTTCTGTGTGAGGCATATTTCCTCTTATCATTGTTGTCTCCTCTTGACTTTTCTGGGGTAGCCCTTGGTTGGTTAGGCCCTTGGGGTTGTATTTTGTTGATCACATGGGAGTAGTCATCTTTTAGGTGACACGAAGACATTGATTTAGCAGACACTATGGATGGATTGGAGTGGGGTGTTGTTTCTCTTCCTTTTTACTGCACAGGTTGTGGGATATCAATTTTTAATCTTTTCTTGGTGTGCAAGGACTGTACTGGCGAAACAACGTGAGAAATTTGAGCATTAGGATTAATTGGTGGTGGAAAAGGTAATGACATAGTGGGCCAACCACAGTGGTGAGAGACAGACTGGTGGAAAATTTCTTTCCAACCGTCATTAGCGGGGACTTCGGGTTGCATTGACACATGTGGAGGAATAGGAATGCCGAGAAAATTCTGAGGAGGTTGAAATGGGGGTTTGTCAGGTCGGGGATGCAACATACCATGGCTAACCAAATTGAAAAACCCAGCTTGAAACAACTAGTTTAACTCTTGTGGATCACCATCGAAGTGAGAAAACTGAGGCCTTCTATAGCCTCGTTGCCAGTTACCTATGCCTCTATTATTTGGGCCATTACTGCCCCTACTGCAAAAACTCGTCCTGTAGCAATATTTAACCAGTCATGAAAAGTTCTTAATAACCCGTACATGAAAATCTACTTAAATAAATCAATATTTGGCTCTATTATTTACTACATGACGCATGCAATCCATCCTTAAAAAATCAATTTATTAATTGCCACATGAACATGGAATTTATAGGGTCATTGGGAGTATGGAGGGTTTGTATTTAGCGTAAAGTGATCTCATGGAGGGGGGGAGATTTATGAATACTATTCAAGCAGTCAACAAAAACAATCAAATTTGTATCTAAACATATCTCAGAATACCAATCATCAATTACTGTTGCTTCATTTCTTTCATTTCCATACAGACTTTTCCTTAAAAATTAGTAACAATAGAACATGGACTGGAAATGCAATTGGGATAATGAGGGGAGTGTATTTTGGGTAAAATGGTATAATGGAAAGAACTCCCATGGATATTTTTCTATTAATATATCAAACAATGCCATATTCGCCATTAATTAACCATCACCACCTCTTACTATTTCAAAATTGAACAACACTCTGTTTCCCAAAAAACAACCCAAAACTAGTGTTTATTTTTAAGGCTTCTTATTTGCCTTAGAAATTCCTTTGCACAACAACCAATTTATATTTTATTGCCCCATAATCATTTAACAATGATAATATTTCTTGTATATAACAGAGTCGAGGAGTGAGAAACATACTAATAAACACATCCAACACAACAAACAGTGGAGGAAAGGACAGACTGTGGTCCATGATATAATCACCAGTACATTTTAAATCGCCACAAGGTTCCATGAAGTGGCCCCAAAAGGGATCCCTTTTTATAACATAATTCAAAATTGAAACTTCAATCAATGCTCCTAAAATCCCTTTCATTATGGTTAACAAAACTCATTCAACACATATATAATTCATCCACATAGGTATTCCTTTCATACAAAATC
>SNQJ01S0026944.1:62329-85356 GCA_010110895.2 Picea sitchensis
TGGGGTTTATAGCCTCAAAACATTCACTCAATCCAAAAGTATTAATTACAAAGGATCAAGGTTGATTTTATGATTTGTATATGTTGCAATATAAAAATAAAATTTAAACAAAGATACATAACTGTATACAGATTTTACAATAAAGTAAAGATGGAGACAAATGCGAAAGGAAGAACCAATTCATGAAAACACATGTATGAGACATAGAAATAATCTGATTTTATTTCACTCTGAGCAATAAAAACTGTATTTATGTTTTACAAACCCCTGTGAGGATATGTACCAAAGTGAAATTTAGAAGTCTTCAATGGGCACCATACAAAAATACCCTAACAGTGAAATAAAACTAAAACTAATGATCTAGATCAACTTGCCACAAAATGTTGCCACTTGACTCGGCAAGATATCCCTTATCAGCCATGAAAATTAATTCATAAACCAACAAGAATACACAGACTATCAAAGATAAATTCAACACCTTTAAAACAAGTTGTTGAATGGTATGGTTCAGTCTTGAAGCCAGCTGCCTTCAATAAGACCCTGTTGTCAACAAGAGGATTAGACTTTCAAGTAAAATCAGAAATGAATGAAAACTAAAGCTATCTCGCTAGAGAGCAAACCTTAGTCTTGTAGCTCTCCTTATATTCTCCCCTTGTCTCTTCCTCTCATTGAACCTTTATTCTTTCTCAATAAGTTGAGATAGTTCAATTACTTTCTTTAGTTAATTCAAATTAACTTAACTAATTAGTTTTGGGAGAAACAATTAATAATAATATATAAATAAGGGTCTAGTTAATAATTACTAAATAGGCGGGACCCCTTATGACTCCCATCATTCTCTTTGTCAATCATCAAATATAACATACAAAATTTATCATTTGGATCATATAACACCCTTGTAGATCCCATGGATATCATTTAAATCGAATATTTAAATATCAACAAAATTTAAGTAAATATCTCAAGAAAACAATATATCCATCTTATCCGCAAAAAATATCCAAAACAAAGCTTGTTGTCCACAATATACTGAAAATCATTAAACATTGTCTTCATCACTGAATATCATAAAAAAAACATTTAAAATCCATATTTGCTTCTGTGTGAGGCATATTTCCTCTTATCATTGTTGTCTCCTCTTGACTTTTCTGGGGTAGCCCTTGGTTGGTTAGGCCCTTGGGGTTGTATTTTGTTGATCACATGGGAGTAGTCATCTTTTAGGTGACACGAAGACATTGATTTAGCAGACACTATGGATGGATTGGAGTGGGGTGTTGTTTCTCTTCCTTTTTACTGCACAGGTTGTGGGATATCAATTTTTAATCTTTTCTTGGTGTGCAAGGACTGTACTGGCGAAACAACGTGAGAAATTTGAGCATTAGGATTAATTGGTGGTGGAAAAGGTAATGACATAGTGGGCCAACCACAGTGGTGAGAGACAGACTGGTGGAAAATTTCTTTCCAACCGTCATTAGCGGGGACTTCGGGTTGCATTGACACATGTGGAGGAATAGGAATGCCGAGAAAATTCTGAGGAGGTTGAAATGGGGGTTTGTCAGGTCGGGGATGCAACATACCATGGCTAACCAAATTGAAAAACCCAGCTTGAAACAACTAGTTTAACTCTTGTGGATCACCATCGAAGTGAGAAAACTGAGGCCTTCTATAGCCTCGTTGCCAGTTACCTATGCCTCTATTATTTGGGCCATTACTGCCCCTACTGCAAAAACTCGTCCTGTAGCAATATTTAACCAGTCATGAAAAGTTCTTAATAACCCGTACATGAAAATCTACTTAAATAAATCAATATTTGGCTCTATTATTTACTACATGACGCATGCAATCCATCCTTAAAAAATCAATTTATTAATTGCCACATGAACATGGAATTTATAGGGTCATTGGGAGTATGGAGGGTTTGTATTTAGCGTAAAGTGATCTCATGGAGGGGGGGAGATTTATGAATACTATTCAAGCAGTCAACAAAAACAATCAAATTTGTATCTAAACATATCTCAGAATACCAATCATCAATTACTGTTGCTTCATTTCTTTCATTTCCATACAGACTTTTCCTTAAAAATTAGTAACAATAGAACATGGACTGGAAATGCAATTGGGATAATGAGGGGAGTGTATTTTGGGTAAAATGGTATAATGGAAAGAACTCCCATGGATATTTTTCTATTAATATATCAAACAATGCCATATTCGCCATTAATTAACCATCACCACCTCTTACTATTTCAAAATTGAACAACACTCTGTTTCCCAAAAAACAACCCAAAACTAGTGTTTATTTTTAAGGCTTCTTATTTGCCTTAGAAATTCCTTTGCACAACAACCAATTTATATTTTATTGCCCCATAATCATTTAACAATGATAATATTTCTTGTATATAACAGAGTCGAGGAGTGAGAAACATACTAATAAACACATCCAACACAACAAACAGTGGAGGAAAGGACAGACTGTGGTCCATGATATAATCACCAGTACATTTTAAATCGCCACAAGGTTCCATGAAGTGGCCCCAAAAGGGATCCCTTTTTATAACATAATTCAAAATTGAAACTTCAATCAATGCTCCTAAAATCCCTTTCATTATGGTTAACAAAACTCATTCAACACATATATAATTCATCCACATAGGTATTCCTTTCATACAAAATCAAACACACAATAGGTTGTGTCCCTTTAACAATGATTTTGCAATGTTGTCATCACCCCAAGATCTCCACATGACAGATTGTATTACCAGAAAAATGAGTGGGCTTTACATTCTTTCCATTTTTGCACAAAAAATAGTAAACTAAACCCATGACAAAAAAAATGAGCACAAACAATGCCCTTATTAAATTCTGGGTTGGCCACCTCCACAATAATTTCCAATACACAGGGTTCAATACATAACAGTGAAGAGTAATGCGGTGAGGGGGGAAAGCTGACCAAATTGAGGGTTTATCCAAAAGGAGCACGAGAAGCTTAATACTTCTACAAAACTTCACATTTATATTCATAGAGTTGTTACAAGGACGCAGGCAGAATGGCATGAAAACTAACAACTTAAATGATAGGAAGAGTGTCCATATAACCCACAACTAAGGAGCAGTAATACGCTTAGGGAAGAAACCCAAAACAAGAAACCAGAGGCAAGGCGGGCCCGACAGTTTCCCCAACTATATCCTTTCCCACAAGTAAAGTGTGAATACCATATACAGTAAGAAACATCCACACATATTTTCAATGTGCATGTTTCAAATACAACGCCATAGAGACCAACACTTAAACACCAATCCATACACAATCAAAATTTCCATATACCATAACTTCGGAAAATCACTGAAAATGAGCAAACTCAAGAGCCAACTATTGACTTAATTAAAGAGCAGAGCAAAATATTCATGGATGGAGCAACAAGAAATCCATACATATGTAAAAATTGCTAAGGAGAAATGACCAAGCATGTATACCTCTTCCACGACCGAACAAAGCGGAGAAACAACAACCAACAAGAGAAAATGCAAAATGACTAGGGTGGTAGGCTCGAGGAGGGTTAGAGAGACATGCATGTATTGCACGTCGTATCTACATTCATCCATAGCCAGTATGAGCAAGTTAACATACAACACATCAACCACTAAGTCCAAATCAATTTAATGCAAGTCGAATACACCACGTTTTCCCTAAGTCTCCAACTTAACAAATGCACCAAACCTTGCTTAAAACTCCAATGTGACATATATCAAATACTTACTAGGGATACCATGTCTCAAACTTTAGATTTCCAACTTTAACAAATGCACACAATCCTTGTAGCATGGAATCAACATATCACACATGTAACTTAAAATTGTGAATGCTATAAAAACAACACCATTCCCTTTTTTGATCAATTATTTCAACAACGAATTTAAAAGAAAATAAACTATAGAGCTTGTATCTCAGCCAACTCATAAGCACATAGAACATAAGTGGTGTCTCTTCGTCATAGTCACACAAGTCACACAAGGGGTCCCACCTATTATTATATTATTAAATATAATTAAATAATAAGGCCTTGCAACCATTTGCAAGAAGGTACCCTATGTTGTGCTTTTGGGCACGAACAAACTGGAGACTCCACAGGGAAATCTATTTCCAACAGATTAAGAACTCAAAATGTCCAATTTCGCAAACCAGATGAGCATAGATCAAAGAATTATTGACCAAAATGACTATGCAACAGGAGGGAAAAGATGGTTTAATGGAAATAATGAGACGGGATTTTGGGAATGACTCATGGAAAGTTGTACATGTGAGGGGGTTTGGTCTTGTATGCATAAGATTCGATCAGTCACAGTAAAAGTTTTTCTTCGTGTTAAGGAGAAATTTTCTTATATTCTCTTTTGAATCTCAAGATGGAGGGAAAAAAGGGATAGTAGAAAATAGGGAAGAAGACCAAATCATCTATCTAACAATAGTACTGAAAGAAAAAAGCATTTTCAACGGTGTCTAAAAGGAGGACATCGTGACAACTGTGTAACCTTTATTGTTATTTATCAACGATACTTACAGAATGACATTGTTGTGGTAAAACTGATCCAAAATTTTACTTCTGATAAACATAAAACGAAATGGCAGAAAATAAAACAATAGAAATTGAAAATTCAATTTAAAAAAGAAAAATAAAACAGCGAAACAAAAAGATATATACAACAGTGATTTTCACATGGCGTTTATCAATCAAGCTAGTTCCACATAATGTTTCATGTGGGAACCATTGGTACTATAGGAAAACAATCGCACTTCCAAATCCTTTAAAAGATAAGAGTTTGTGCCTAGGACAAAAGCGATTTTGAAAGGATCTAGCCATAATTTATGAAACTTCGAATGTCTCCCTCTGTCGGGATGGGTTGAGTCCCAAAGTAAGACTTTCTCATTTACCTTAATTTGAAATCTTTTGTGCATTTCTTAAAATACTTATTTACAATTTGTTGTATTCTCTTTATGTTTTCCAAGGAAAACATTCTTTGCTCTTCTAAGGCTAATAGTGCATTTATCCTTTGAGGGACATTGGAAGAATTTAATTCTTCAATATGTAGCATCAACCATAGAGAAGAAAGTTCCATCTTAGTAGGCAGAATGGCTTCTTGACCATAAACAAGCTAAAAGGGGGTGCAACCTGTGCTTACCTTGGTGGTAGTGTGATCTGTCCAAAGAGCATAAGTGATGAGGGTGTGCCATTGAAGAGGCTTATCTACGATGAGCCTCTTTACGATCCTAACCAGATTTTTGTTAGTAGACTCAGCTTTCCCATTTCCTTGGGGGTAATAATCTAATGAAGTGAAATGCTTGACTCCCAACTTGACTAGAAATTGAGTCAATTTTGCGGAAATGAAAGCGGGACCATTGTATGTAATAATTTCTAAAGGAATGCCAAATCTAGAAAAGATATTAGTTTTTAGGAAAGAGATTACTTGTTCATCCTGTGAGTGTCTAAGAGGGACAAATTCAGTCCACTTAGTGAAATAATCGGTGGCTGTCAAAATAAAAATATGCCCTGCAGAAGACAAAGGATTAATGGGACCAATAAAGTCTAGGCCCCATTTAGAAAAAGGAAAATCTGGGAGAACAAGTTGCAAATGCATAGTAGAAAGATGTTATTTCCTAGCAAAGTTTTGGCACTTGTCACAAGATCTTACGAATTTATAAGAATCTCAAAAGATTGAAGGCCAATAATACCATTTCTTATGATTTCAAAAGTAGTAGCTTTTGCAGAAAAGTGGCCACCAATGTGAATAACAGAATCTGAAGATCCATGAGTTTCATGTAACAATTTATGTGCTTCCTCATCATTCACACATCGAAGTAATATACCATCAGCAGACCTTCTGAACAAAAAGTATCCTAAAATAATATACTTGGAAGATTCAAGGTGGAGTCTTCTCCTCTGATGAGGATCTAAGTCGTCTAAGAATTTCTGACATTGAAACTAATACACCAGATTTTTATACCAGGGATGTTCAACAATAGAAAGGGTTTGACTCTCAATATAAAACAATGTTGAAAGACGATTATCCTGATCATCAAGTTCTTCACTTGCTTCAGTATGTTGAGCTAAGTGAAGGGCTAAGTCTCGTCCCTTGATTTTTTTTTAAGTCATCATCGTCAAATCATGCTCCTGAATCTTGGCAAGCCAATGTGCAAGCTTCCTTGAAATATAAGTTTGTGAAAGCAAAAACTTGACAGCAAGAAAAGGGACTTTTACCTATGTATGTTTTCCTAGAATGAAGTGGAAAAATTTCTCTACAACTTTAACAAGAGAAAAATCATGTTTCTTAATATAAGAGTACTTGAATTCATCGTCTGATAAACTTTGGCTCAAGTAAGCTACAAGTTTTTCATTATTCTGGTCATCACATTGTAAGAGAATAGAAAAAATTGCTTCCTCAGTGGCATTAGTATATATAATAAAATATTTCTCAAAGTCTGGTTTCACCAAAACCGGTGCGAAACTGATTGCCTTCTTAATCCTTACAAAATCACTTTCGACATTATTTTTTCAAGAAAAGGAGCGATCTTGCTTTAGAATATTATGAAATGGTTTAACCATTAAATCAAAATCAAGAACAAACCTACGGACAAGGTTGATAATACCCATAAAGACTTGAACCTCCTTTTTGGAAGTGGGGGCAGGAAGGTTCATAATAGTTGCAATCCATTCGGGATCTATGCTTATTCCTGAATCAGAAATGATATGTCTAACGAGATTTCCCTTGGTGCTGCCAAAATAAGATTTAGAAGCATTTAAAGAAATGTCGAATTTTCTACATCACATGAGAACTTTTATGAGATGACCAAAGTGATCCAATCGATTCTTTGAATAGACCGTCAAATCATCAAGATATACTTGGATAATTTTACTGATCAGATCGTCAAAAGCTATTTGCATAGCTCTTTGGAAAGTGGCACCTGTATTAGATAAGCCAAAAGGAATGCGTTCATAAGAAAATGTGCCCCGATGTGTAATAAATGTGGTTTTGTATCTATCAGTTCTTTTTACCTTAATTTTATTATATCCAGAGAAGCCATCAAGTAAGGACATCATTTGTGACCCTACGACTTGTTGTAAAATCATTTCCATATTAGGGAGAGGAAAATGATTTTTTACGCTTGCTCTATTTAATGCACGAAAATCCACGCACAATCGAATCTGAATAGTTTTTTTCCTGACAGGAACCAAATTTGAAACCCACTCAGAATACTTAACTGCATAGATTATACCAACTTTCAAAAGTTTTTCCAATTCCTTTCTAATAGTAGATTCAAGTGCGAGGTTAATGGATCTTTGTTTTTCCTAACTGGTTTTATCTCTTCCTTTATAGGAATGCCATGTTGTATGAGAGCATGATCGAAACCACGAAGATCCTCGTATGACCATGAAAAAACATCTTGAAATTCACATAGTAATTCTGTGAATTTCACCTTTTCTTCTTCAAAACATTGGGCACCTAGTTTAACCATCTTTGGAGATTTGGATGTCCCAAGGTTCAAGGAAATGGTTTCACCCACTTTCCTTTTCAATTTCTCTTCCTTTTGCATCTCTTTGTTGCCTACATCACTCGAAGAAAATGAAATCTCGAGAGGAGTCAAGCCTTTTGGAAATTTGTTGTCTTCCATAGATATGATTTCCTTGGGCTTAAATGGTTCATTTTGTATGAAAGCACGGATGCCTTCATCATTAGGTAAAACCTATCATGATTCTACATTATCAGGGATGGGCGGATGATATAAAGATTGAAAAGTACAATCAGGCCTTTGAGGTAGAATTTATTGATTAGGAGATGTCGCAAATACAATTAACCTATCACCCATTGAATTAGGTTATCTCTTAACATAAGTGATGTTAAATGATAACAAGTTCGATATAAGCATCCAAACATCTTGGGTATAATGTTTCATCAACTTATTTCTAAGAGAAAAGATTTTATGCGCAAGGTTCACAACAAGTTTAGAATCACCAAAGACTGTAAGGTGGTCGCAACCGAGGTTATAAGCAATTTTGATTCCTAGAAGTAAGGCTTCAAACTCAGTGACATAGTTCATGCAAGAAAACTCTAACCTGTAAGAAAAATTGTGAATTTTACCTATAGGTGAGTACAAGATAATGCCAGCTCCATCACCTTTGTTTGAGTATGACCCATCGAAATGCATGTGCCACATACCATCTTCTAAATCAATTTGTTCCAAATTGTCACCCTCATCAAAAAAGATAGAGTACACCCCTAAGTCTTCCTCGAGATAGTTTATATTCGGTTGAGGAATGCTCTCTATGTATGGTGAAATTATTCCTTCTCTTAGGACTATAATATTCTTTCCATTTCGGGGAACGGATAAGTGTGTTTCGTCAAGCGAAATATATCCACATGTTAGGGCTTTCAAATCTCTTCCTAAGATAACATAATAGTTTCTTACTGGCATGTCGATTACTTGGATACTGAGGGTTGTCCTTATTTCAAGATGTGCACACAGAACTAAAGTTACGTCTTTGATTTCACCTATAGTTGACGGTTGTAGACTATTATAGGAGAGCATGCTTCTAGAATTTTCATTAGTACACGATAAGCCTAGTTCTTCCATGATGATTTTTTACATTACGCTTGGACCCGAACCACCATCAATTAGGAAACAATGGGCTATCTTATCCATAATTTTTACAGAAATGAAAAATGGAGGGTTTTTTAGAGGGTGTCTAAAATTATTTGCACCAATCTTATTTACAATGGTATCCTCTTCTTTTGTCTCTTCAAAAAGATTGGCTATGGTGGAATCCTTTCCTTCCATAAAATTATTGAGATGCTTTTGTTGTTCAAGGACGAAAACCATGCCCAAAAGAGTAACATCGGTCTTGATATTAGCCAATTGGTTAAGGATGTTATACTTGGAAGAGAAAAGAGGGGAAGGAACTCCTTGACTTTCAGGAATTTTGATAGTTTGTACATTAATACCTTCTGAAGATGAGGCTGGGGTGGAAGAAGTATAAGGAGAATCGTATTTCCCTTTAGGAGCATAAGATTTGTTCCTAGTATTTATGATCATAACATCTTCCGGTTCTTCCCAATCTAGAACAATGATAGTGGTTTCGGGCTTCTTGCCAAATATTTTATCTTTGGCACTCTTCTTAACTTCACAAGTAATTTCTTCATGAGTTTCTTTGTAGAATTTACACCAACTGCGAGACATAATGGCCTTAGGCTCAAAACTTTTTTCATTTGTATTCCTAAAAGGCATTGTGGAAGAAGAAGATTCCCTAGGAGTAAGTGAGGGAACAATCCCCTTTCGTCCATAGGCTATCATCAGATTGTTCATATCTTGCACAAGTTGTAGGAGGGCAGACATATCTATTTGTTTGATTGAGTCTCCTTAAGGGAGACATGTTCTTTCAAGTTGCTCTTTGTACTCCAGGCAAGTGTGGAGAGCGGAGAAAAGATTGTTAATAGCCTTTTATTTGAGCCTATGATGATAAGGAGAGGGAAGCACGTTATAGTAATGCAGGAAAGAAACTTGGTTTTGGGGGTCAATTAGTTCAGGGATTTGATTGTACAATTTGGTGAAGCAGAGGTTGAAGGACTTAACAATCTCACCATCTTTGTAAGAAATATTGTTATAGTATCTTAGTTGTTTGGTCGATCTCTTGGATTATCCATAAGTGGACTTGAACCAATAAGCCAACTCTTCCCAAGTGGAAAGGATTTTTAGAGGGAGATCAAAAAAATCAGTTGTCACTTTTCCTTCAAGGGAGTTGACGAATAATCGCATACATCTATCATTATCGTTAGCCCTGATATTATGAAAAGCATTAGAAAATTCCACTAGGTGTTTGTTTGTAGAAACAATATTATTCCCCGAGAACTTAGGAAGATTCTCTTTAATCTTGGGTAATGAACGAGTAGCAAGTGTTAGATTCAATGGAGAAGATATGTGCCATGGGGTGGTCGTAGCATCTTCCTCAAACTGAAAAAGCTCGTATTTATTTATAACTTTAGCAGGTTGGTAGAAGATTGGATATGAACCTGATGACTATATAGACTACCAATTACCGATGAGGCCAAAGGTTGGGATAATGAAGCACCTCCAGCACCACTAGCACCACCGGAAGATCCCATTTTGAAAGCGATGGGTAAGGGTGAAAAGGGTGGGCTGGAAAAATCAGACAAAGTCCTCCTTAGAGTGCTTTCTTGGGTCGACAAAATATCTTTCCTCCTTCCTATTTCAATGATAGGAGTAGCTTCAGGGGGCAATCCTCTTCTTCTTCTAGAAACACGAGGATTTGAGGACATGAAAAAGAAGACCAAAGACTTAGGGAAAGGGAGGTTATTTATGATTTCTAGGTTGCCTTTTCCTAGCTTCCCAACGCTCATAGATACTTATATCTTGTTCAACTACTTCCCAAGAATGTTCAAGCTCAATCCAAGTACTAGCAGTTTCTAGGATAGTATTGAATAAGGTCAAGGAAATTCTAGTCTGATCTTTAAGACCGTGTTCAACATTAGGTTGCCTTGTAGAAGGTACTTTCATGAGAAAAATCAATCAAAGAGTATTCAAAAAAAAACAACAAGATTCAAAGATAATCGTGATTACAATCAACCAGAGAGATATGGAAGATCTCCCCAGTATGGTCACCAAATAAATGTTGAGGAAAAGGTATGGAGTACCTCACTCAATCATTTTCAGATCTTTCCTGGCTAAGACAAGATAATTGGAATGTCACCTGGGGTTTATAGCCTCAAAACATTCACTCAATCCACAAGTATTAATTACAAAGGATCAAGGTTGATTTTATGATTTGTATATGCTGCAATAAAAAAAAAAAAAAATTAAACAAAGCTACATAATTGTATATAGATTTTACAATAAAGTAAACATGGAGCCAAATGAGAAAGGAAGAACCAAGTCATGAAAACACGTGTATGAGACAGAACAATAATTTGATTTTATTTCATTCTGAGATATAAAAATTGTATTCCTCTTTTACAAACCCCTGCAAGGGTATGGACCAAAGTCAAATTTAGAAGTCTTCAATGGGAACCATACAAAAAGACCCTGACAGTGAAATAAAACTGAAACTAATGATCTTGATCAACATGCCACAATTTTTTTTTTTTTAACAGAAACGGGTATTTTATACATTTATCAAAAAAGGCCATCATTACAAAAAGGAGATGACAGTGGCTCTATCATCCGACTTGTGTTGTGTGTACAGTCATTCTTTCCAAAACCAGAAATGAACGATACCTTCATGCTACAAACGCTACATACTTGCCATGTAAAAATGGCTACGAAACTGTGAAGAAAGACTTGATATTTACACTTCATAGAAACTTGGATTTAGAGTGTGAGGGGCCAGCTTCGTCCTGCTGTGGCGCGCTATTTTCCTCTACTTGGGTTGCATCTCCTTGTTGTTGTGCTTGAGCTTCTCCTTCCCAGGCACGGTCTGAGACCGGGGGAAATTGGGACATGTTGATCGTTGTTGGCCACCGAGTGGAAGGTGGAAGGAATATGGGATTCATCGGTGCCAGTAGGACGTGGAGAGTGTTGAATATTGCCAGGCCATTGGTTGAGCTCTTCAATCTGTCTCATGTTGTGATTTAAGCCTCTCATGGTGATAGTTAATTCTTTATTGTGCCTGAATTCCATTCTTTGCATTTGTTGTTGCATCTCAACCATGTTTTCCCAAATTAACTGGTTTTCTTGTTGCGGCTCTCTATGTTGGGTGTCTTACCAATCCTCTATTCACCTGCACTCTTCCTATAATTCCTTAAACTCTCCCCGTATGTCATCCAGTGCGTAGGTTGGATAGGAGCAAGGGTCTCAGTGTCTGATAGTGCTTCGGCGCATGGTGATACAGTAATAGGGGGAGGTGCAAGGAAAGGGCAGAGAAAGGCCAAGAGAATTGAAGTCCATAATCCTAGAAGTGCGAGGGTGCTTAACGGGAGAGAGGGGATATAGATGATGGCTTGAAGGAGGCCTCCAGAAGTCGTTATAATCCAGAGTGCTCATGATTTCCCTCGAGCGAGATAGCAGAGATGACTGAAGTGAGGCCTGGGTTGCCGCAAGGTGAAGTACACAGACAGACATCTGGAGGACGAGTTGAAGTGCCATGAAGTGAAGATAGCTTAAGTGAGGGGAGGGGGGAGGTATGGGAGTGAGAGAGAGTGACATGGGAAGGAAGGGGGGGGGCACATGTTCACGCATGCCAGAGGGAGGGAAGGAAAATACATGGAGGGAGGGGGGGACAATACCGAGTGTGTGAACGAGAGGGGGGAAAGTGACATGGGAGGCTGAGGTAGGCGGGCACCAGGAAAAGTGAAAGGGTGAGTGGAGAAGGGGGAAGAGAGACGCGGGAGAAGGGACTTGTTCCTAAAAGTGAGAGGGTGGCTATGGGAAAATTGTGCTTAGGGAAACCAAACATTGGAGAGGGTTTGGTTGGTGAGAAGGCTACTTTGTTCTAGTGTTTTGGCCGCTTTGGCCATTTTGTCAGCCTCCATATTTTTTTTTCGAAGGATGTGGAAAAAGATCAGATGCACAAACCTTTTCTTAAGTGAATTTATGGTTGTGGATATGCTTTTGAGCGGGGATTTTGCCGAATTGGGTATCCCTCTCAGGTATTTAATGACAATTTTGGAATCCCCCAAAACTGTTAGGGCATGTATGCGCAGGTCTTGGGCTAGCTTGAGTCCCATGTAAGCTGCTAGGAATTCTGCTTTGTTGTTTTTTGTTTTTCCAAGCCCCCAAGAGTAGTCGGTTATCTTATTTCCCTCGGAATCATAGATGACCCCCCCGCACCTTCTGCCCCTGGGTTTCCTATTGCTGCACCATCGAAGAAAAGAAGATAGGAATGATGTTGACTCTGCCAAGAGGAAAAGTTGTTATTGTCAAGGCGCAATTGCCAGTCTGGCTGCCTGGAGACTTGTATTGGGAGTCTTGTTTTGTTCTTCAATGGCCCTCAAATATAAGTGACCCATTCTTCTTCACTTGAATCCAAGATACCTGGGTGATCGAAACCTATTGCTTTAGTTCTGAAAACCTCAGAAGTTATTCCACATATCTTTGTAAAGGTGTTGCGTACTGAGGGAGACTTTCCATGAAAGATATCTTGGTTGCGTGCTAGCCATGTCTCCCATGCAACGAATTTAGGGATTTGTTTCCAAAGGATGGTGAACCCCTTTTTGTTTTTGAAGTTGCCAGCATGTCTTTGTTTCTAGTGAGTAAGAAGGTTGATCTAGCTGTCGGGGGGGTGTTAGGGAGGGGAAGGTAGATAAGGCTCCAAAGATGAAGGGTGAAGTTGCAGTCCAGGAAGAGATGGGTTATGGTTTTGGAAGCTTCAAGACAGAGGGAACATCTAGAGGTCCCCTGGATGCCCCACTTTAGTAAGTTTTCAGCGGTTAGAATTTTTCCATGAGAGAGAAGCCAACATAAGGCATTAACTTTGCAGAGCAAGGGTCTAGACCAAATTTCCTTCCAGAGTTTGGAGGTGGGAAGCCCAGGAAGGTTCGAGAGGAGATGGAAGTATCCCTCTTTGACAGAAAAGGGTTTTCCTCCCCATCTTCAGGAGTCTGCAATCTAGTGGTTGAGAGGTGCACAATCAGCCAGATTATTAAAGAGGACAGGAAGAAGGGGGGTGAGATTCTCAGGGGGGTTGGGAGGTTTCTAGCTAACCCATTCCCTTTCATTATTCCAAAGACGGAATTCTTGTAGTTTAGTAAGGTCATTCATGCAGCACCAGTTTTTGAGAGGTTGTAAGATCTCTAAGGAATTTAAAGGCTCATGGTTGAGGATTCGGTCCATCCATATGTTTATTGTCTCTCCATTGTCGGGAGCCCAAGAAAGTTTTGCATGTATTAAAGAAGCTACATTTTTTAGGAGGCACAAAATTGGGGAGCCTAGAGTAGCAGGCATTGTTCCCTCTAGGCATCTGAGTCTGGGCGATTGAAAGTATTTTCCCACTAAGGCTTTCTTCCACCAATCTGAATTTCATGTTACAAGTCGCCATGCTAATTTTGCTCCCATAGATATGTTCATAATGGTTGGATCTTTGATCACCAATCCTCCCTTATTATAAGGTTGATAGATTTGCTTCCAATTAACAAGATGGAATTTCTTTGTATCTGTCTTACCTCCTGCCCACCAAAAAAATCTTATGGATTTGCTGATTTTCTCTAGAATGCTTTTAGGCGCTAGGAGTCCTGAGCATTGGAAAATCGAAAGAGAGGAGAGAACTGATTTGACTAAGACTGTTTTCCCTATAGGGTTGATCCATTGACCACCCCAGCTCCGGATCCTTGATGTGATTTTATCAATTATTTCAAACCAGGCTGAAGAGTTATAGCGGTTAAGGAAAATAGGCATACCTAGATACTTGAAATGATTCCAAGAGGGGATTATGGGGAAGCTGAAGATTCTTGCTATCTGATCCTTTATGTGTCTCGGGACATGCCATCCATAAATCCTGCATTTAAGTAGGTTCATCTTACCTCTGGAAGCTGCAAGGAAGGAGTTGAGGATCTTTTGGAAGCTAATGGTAGTGCGCACTGTGGTTGCTCCTAGCAAAAGAGTGTCGTCAGCAAATTGTGAGTGGTTTATTTCCTTGACTCCTCTTGCTATGTGGAGGCCTGGGAGTTTTCCAGTTCTTCTTTCCACTTCCAGCTTTCAGCTGAGAGAATCTTCTAGAAGTATGTAGAGAGAGGGGGATAGAGGGCAGCCCTACCAGAGACCTCTCCTTGCTTTGAATAACTTTGTTGGGCACCCATTGAGGAGAGGGGAGATACAAGGATTGTTGATGCAAGATTTAATCCAACTAATAAAATTCTCTGAGAATCCATAGGCCTTTAAGACTGAAAGGAGGAAGTTATGTTTTACCCTATCAAAGGCGTTTTCCATGTCTAGCTTTACGACCCTTCCAGGGGTTCTAGTTTTCTTTCTTGAATGTATGGCTTCCTACACCAAGATGATGTTATCCATAATTTGCTTGTCCCTGAGGAAGCCAGTCTGATTTTCTGAGATTAATTTATCAAGTAAGGGGTTGAGACAATTTGCAATGATTTTGGTGAGGATTTTGTAGGAGGAGTTGCAGAGAGAGATTGGGCAGAAACGAGTGAAATTTGAGGGGTTAGAATCTTTGGGGATGAGCGCAAGAAAAGTGGATTTTGTGGAGCCACCTATTCTCTTCTTTCGTAGAGTATAATTTAACATTTTCCTAGATCCCTTTTAATAACATCCTAGAACTGTCGAAAAAATATGATTGGAAAACCATCATGCCCCGACGTCTTGTCAGGTTCAAGGCTACATATGGATTTGTGTATTTCTTCCTCAGTGATTTCTTGGATAAGCTGGATTTTTTCTTCATTTGAGATCAAGCTAGGAATATTTTCCAGCAACTTGTTATCCTCCCCTTTCGTTGAGTCCTCTCTTGGTTGTTGATAAAGGTTGCTATAATGATGGTAGGCTTCCTCTTTTATCTCATCATAGGAATCAATTTGTTGCCCTATGCTAGAGGTGATTGTTGTAACAGTATTCTTTTTCCTTTGGGATTGGGCTTGTTTGTGGAAAAAGGAGGTATTAGAGTATCTAGCCTTTATCCATAGATTTCTGGATTTCAATCGCCAGTGCTCCTCTTCTTTGTGTAGCGTGGTCTGCAGCTATTGTTGTGCTTCTTTCTCTTAATTTACTAGATCTTCTATCACTGGATCTGATTCAATTTTCTATTGAATATGTCTAAGTTTCTCAAGTATGTCATGCTTCTCTTGATGAGGGGCTGAATAGGACGCTTTTGCCCAGTCTTTAAGCGCTAGCTTGGTTGTTTTTAGCTTGTTTTCCCAAACAAAATTGGGGCATCCAGAAATGAAAACATTCAAGGCTGGAGCGACAAGCAAGGGGACATCTGAATTATCTAGCCACAACTGGTTGAACCGGAATGGGATGGAGCCCAAATTCTAAGAGGGACGAAAGGAAAGAGTGATGGGTTTGTGGTCAGAGATGGCTGAGGGAAGGATTTGGGAGGAGATATCCAAGGGGGAGAGTAGAAAGTTGTTGTTGATAATGAAATGGTCCAGGTGAGCAGCAATGTGCTAGAGGCCTACTCTTCTATTGTTCCAGGTGTAGTTCCCTTTGGTTGGTTTAATATCTTGCATATCCCAGTCTAACATAAGGTCAACCAGATTTTCAGAGAATGGGTCTCTGACTTTACTTCCTCCTTTTTTTTTCCCCATACTGAGATGAGTGTTTAGATCACCTCCAATTATGCAAGAGGAGAGATCCACTGTGTTTCGGAGATTTGAGAGGGAGGTCCAGGCTGCCAACTTATCTTTATAGGAATTTAGCATATAGATATTAATTATCGTGATAATGTTGTTGTCGTCTTTATGTTTCAGGGTTGCAAGGATCCAGTTGTGGGTTTCAGAAGTTACCTCAGAGTTCCCGATTTTCTCATTCCAAATCATTGCAATACCATCGGATGCCCCCTGAGAGCTGACTGTTACTCCGTCGGTGCTTTTTTAGAGCTTACTTGTTGCTTCCAGGATGGATTTTGCTTCCATTTTTGTTTCTTGGAGGAGAATGATCGAAGGATTGACCATTCCTTTTAGATATTTTAGAGCTTCAGCTTTTATTTTACTACTAAAACCCCTACAGTTCCAAGAGAGAAAAATCATTGGTAGGGGGGTTTGAGGAGGCAATGTTTCCTGGACCCGAGTGCTCCATTCCTTTGACTCTCATTTTTTGTGTTGACATATGAATGATGTGTTCTATCGATTTGTGTCTCCCTTGCGCCTTTTCTTTGGCCGCTGCTTCTTCTCTAACCTCTTTATTCGATCGTTGTCCTGCTTTCTTGGGTTTCTTCAGCGGAAGTTCTCCTTCTTCTCTCTCTTACAGGTTTTGCACATGTAGATTTGAGCTAGAGACTTATTGTTGCACTAGTGGATCTGAATATTCCATAGAGAGGTCCTCTGTATCAGGGTTAGGAAATTTTCCAATGAGTGGAGGGTCAAGGGGCAAGGAAGGGAGTGTTGATGGTGAGGGATTCTTCCTGGAGGAGGGCTCGCCAAGGATTTCGAAGGAGTTTCTACATGGAGGGGGGTTTCTGTGCGGTGAAAGGGCCTTTTTGGGAGGAGATTTTGTGGTTGGGGCTTGCCTTGTCTTTGCTAGTGGTTGGGAGCCTGAGGGTCCTGCATGAGATCCATTTCTTTTGCCAGTGGAATTTTTTTTATGCACTTGTTGCCAACCATCTTCCTGGGGTGGAGTTTTGGTTTCTGAGGATTGCTTAGTGCTTGGGCAATTTTTTGCGAAATGGTCGTATTTGTAGTAGGATTTGCACTTGAAAGGTAGTTGTTCATAGTTAAGTTTTTGGATGTGAGTCCAATCATCTAGCTTCAACTTGATTGATTATGGGAGCCCTTTTTCCAGATCTACTTCTACACAAATTCGTGCACAGGAGTATAGGTTGGATTTGGGTTCCGCCCTGTCGATGTACTTCCCTAGAGCATCTCCTATGCATTTTATTACGTCATCTCCCCAACAGGGAAAGGGAAGATGCGGAAGTCATACCCAAACTAGTACTACTGAGGGAATGTCATTTTGAGGGTCAAAATCCGATGTCCAGTTGTTTAGGTAGAGTCCTCTAGGGCCAAAAAAAGCGGGTCCATTTCTGAAAATTAAGTCTCTATCTGATTTAAGTTAAAAATAGAAAATGTAGAATCCCTTACTGCAGAAGAAGTGATTCGTCCTTCCTTGAACCAGGGGGTGTTAGTTCCGCTCAATCCACAGATCTATTTGTCACGGTGAAGGCCACAGCCCCATAAACTGTCCAACTATAGCTCATGATGCAAAAGAGAGAGCTTTCCGTCTCATTGTCGTACTGGGGATTGAAATCTCAGGTATCTGATCCAATTTCTTGAAAAATTGGGAGGTGCTTTGTCGGGATGGGGGGGAGGAAGCAAGCCGACAAAGGCTTTGAAATCCACAACTTTGTCTAAGAAGTTGGGAGGATCTGGATCCGGGTTTTCCATTCCAAGTCCAAGGGTCGAGAGGGAGGCCGAGGAGCGGCTGGAGAATGGAGGGGTGTTGGAGAGGGGAGTCGAGGGGCGGCCAGGAGGTTCGAGGGGCAGATGATTAGGGTTTTTTTTTAGACATGCCACAAAATGTTGCCACTTGAATCTGCAAGATATCCCTTATCAGCCATGAAAATTAACTCATAAACCAACAAGAATACACAAACTATCAAAGATAAATCAAACACCTTTAAAACAAGTTGTTGAATGGTATGATTCAATTTTGAAGCCAACTGCCTTCAATAAGACCCTGTTATCAACAAGAGGATTAGGCTTCCAAGTAAACTCAGAAATGAAAGAAAACTGAAGTTATCTCACTAGAGAGAAAACCTTAGTCTTATAGTTCTCCTTCTATTCTCCCCTTGTCTCTTCCTCTCATTAAACCTTTATTCTTTCTCAATAAGTTGAGGTAGTTCAACTACTTTCTTTAGTTAAGTAAAATTAACTTAACTAATTAATTTAGGGAGAATTAATTAATAGTAATATATAAATAAGGGTCTAGTTAATAATTATTAAATAGGTGGGACCCCTTGTGACTCCCATCATTCTCTTTGATAATCATCAAATATAAAATAAAAAAAATTATCATTTGGATCATATAACACCCTTGTAGCTCCCATGGATATCATTTAAATCAAATATTTAAATATCAACAAAACTTAAGGACATATCTCAAGAAAACAATGTATCCATCTTATCCACAAAAAATATCCAAAATAAAGCTTGTTGTCCAAAATATGTTGAAAATCATTGAAAATTGTCTTCGTCACTGAATGTCATAAAAAAAACATTTAAAATCCATATTTGCTTCTTTGTGAGGGATATTTCCTCTTATCATTGTTGTCTCCTCTTGACTTTTCTGGGGTAGCCCTTGGTTGGTTAGACCCTTGGGGTTGTATTTCGCTGATCGCATGGGAGCAGTCATCTTTTAGGTGGAGACATGAAGACACTAATTTAGCAGACTTTTTTGATGGACTGGAGGGGGAGGCCATTTCTCTTCCTTTTTCTTATATAGGTTGTGGGATATCAATTTTTAATCTTTTGTTGGCGTGCGAGGACTATACTGGTGAAACAACATGAGCAATTTGATCATTGGGATTCACTGGTGGTGTTAAAGTTAATGACATAGTGGGCCAACCACAGTGGTGAGAGACATGCTAGTGGACAATTTCTTGCCAACCGTCATTAGTGGGGGCTTTGGGTTGCATTGAAACATGTGGAGGAACAAGAATGCTGGGAAAAATCTGAGGAGGTTGAAATGGGGGTATGTCAGGTCGGGGATGCAATATGCCATGGCCAACCAAATTGAAAAACCCAGCTTGAAACAATTGGTTTAAATCTTTTGGATCAACATCGAAGTGAATAGAAAATAAAGGCCTTTTATAGCCTCAATGCCAGTTACCTCTTCCTCTATTATTTCGGCCATTACTGCCCCTGCTGAAAAAAACTCATCCTGTAGTAATATTTAACTAGTCATGAAAAGTTCTTAATAACCCATACATGAAACTCTACTTAAATAAATCAAGAGTTGGCTCTATTATTTACTACATGATGCATGCAATCCATCCATAAAAATGTCATTTATTAATTGCCACATGAACAGGGAATTGATAGGGTCATTGGGATTATGGAGGGTTTGTATTTAGCGTAAAGTGATATCAAGGAGGGGGAAAGATTTACGAACATTGTTCAAGCAATCAACAAAAACAATCAATTGTGTATCTAAACATATATCATAATACCAATCATCAATTATTGTCACTTCATTTCTTTCATTTCCATACAAACTTTTCCTTAAAAATGAGTAACAACAGAACATGGAGTGGAAATGCAATTGGGATAATGAGGGGAATGTATTTTGCCTAAAATGGTATAATGGAAAGGACTCCCATGGATATTGTTCTATTAATATATCAAACAATGCCATCTTCACCATTAATTAACAATCACCACCTCTTACTGTTTCAAAACTGAACAACACCATGTTTCCCAAAAACAACCCAAAAATGGTGTTTCTTTTCAAGGCTGCTCATTTTCCTTAGAAATTTATTTGCACATCAACTGATATATATTTTATTTCCCCAGAATTATTTAACAATAATAATACTGCTTGTATATAACAGAGTCGAGGGGTGAACAACATCGTAATAAACACATCCAACACAACAAACAGTGGAGGAAAGGATAGACTGTGGTCCATGATATAATCACCAGTAAATTTTAAATCACCACAGGGTTCCATCAAGTGGCCCCAAAAGGGATCCCTTTGTATAACATAATTCAAAATTGAAACTTCAATCAATGCTCCTAAAATCCCTTTCATTATGGTTCACAAAACTCATTCAACGCATATATAATTCATCCACATAGGTATTCCTTTCATACAAAATCGAACACAAAGTAGGTTGTGTCCCTTTAACAATGATTTTGCAATGTTGTCATCACCCAAAAATATCCACATGATAGACTGTATTACCAGACAAATGAGTGGGATTAACATTCTTTCATTTTTGCACAACAAATAATCAACTAAACCCGTGACCAAGAAATGAGCACGTACAATGCCTTTATTAAATTATGGGTTGGCCACCTCCACAGTAATTTCCAATTCACAAGGTTCAATACATAACAATGAAGAGTAATGTGATGAGGGGGACGAGCTGACCAAATTGAGGGTTTATCCAAAAGGAGCACGAGAATATTAATACTTCTACAAAACTTCACATTTATATTCACAGAGTTGTTACAAGGACGTAGACACAATGGAACGAAAATGAACAACTTAAATGATAGGAAGAGTGTCCATATAACCCATAGGTAAGGAGTAGTAGTATGCTTAGGGAAGAAACCCAAAACAAGAAACCAAAGGCAAGGCAGGCCCGAGAGTTTCCCCAACTATATCCTTTCCCACAAGTAAAGCGCAAATACCATATACAGTAAGAACCATCCACACAACTTTTCAATGTGCATGGTTCAAATACAACACCAAAGAGACCAACACTTAACCACCAATCCATACAAAGTCAAAATTTCCATATACCATAACTTCAGAAAAGAACAAACAATGAGCAAGCTCAAGAACCAACTATTGACTTAATTAAAGAGCAGAGCAAAATATTCATGGATGGAGCAACAAGAAATCCATACCTGTGTAAAAATTGCTAAGGAGAAACGACCAATCCTGTATACCTCTTCCACGATCGAACAAAGCAGAGCAACAACAACCAACAAGATAAAATGCAAAAGGACTAGGGTGGCGGGCTCAAGGAGGGTTAGAGCAATGTGCATTTATTGCACATCATATATACATTCATCCATAGCCAGTACAAGAAATCTAGCATACAACACATCAACCACTGAATCCAAATCAATTCAATACAAGTCGAATACACCACCATTTCCCTAAGTCTCCAACTTAACAAATTCACCAACCCTTGTTTAAAACTCCAATGTGACATATATCAAATACTTGCTAGGGATACCATGTCTCAACCTTTAGATTTCCAACTTTAACAAATGCGCGCAATCCTTGTAGCATGGAATCAACATATCACACATGTAACTTAAACATGGAGTTTAGGTCCCTCATCAAACCTAAATGCAACATAATAATAATTATGAGTGATATAAAAACAACACCATTCCCTTTTTAATCATATCGCCCATAACATCATTTGATCAATTATTTTGACAACAACTTTAAAAGAAAATAAACTATAGACCTTGTATCTCAGCCAACTCATAAGCACATAGAACATAAGTGTTGTCTCTTCGTCATAGTCACACAAGGGGTCCCACCTATTATTATATTATTAAATGTAATTAAATAATAAGGCCTTACAACCATTTGCAAGCAGGTACCCTATGTTGCGCTTTTTTGCGTCAACAAAGATTTTGATTGTGCACCATGCTACTGCCAGGTATAGATACATGATGTCATAATAGTTATTACTTAATCTACATCTCTTATTGTTCATGCTTAATTATTGCAGTCTAATTGAGACTATCGTTTTTTCTAAGGCCTAATTTATGTCCAACATTTATTACAAAGTTATGTGTCCCTTTATTATTTTATAAGACAATAAAAATATAAGGGATAAAATAGACCTCTCTTCCTCGGAAAGGGGTCCTTTTTCAGTACAAATGGATGATTAGAGAGTAATTCATGCATGGAATGTGACCTATCAATATTATGATACTTTTGGAGTTATTGATGGATATAGTTATGTGCGCTCATATTTAAGAACATCTATGATCTATGATCTATTATGAACTTATTTGAACGGTCCTTTCATAATCGATGAATCAGTAAGAAAGAATCCATAATAGAAGTGGTAGAGAAAAGATTAATATATCTCGAGCTTGACAGAAGTGGTGGTCAAGATCAACACATATGAACTTTGTGGTGAAATATCATAAAAAATGATAGAGGGATATGAAAGAGTTTACATTGATAACCTTGACAAACATAACCCCTAATGCTTGCAACATTGTCTAGAGGATGGACAAATTATGCTTCTTTTTCCAAATATGTAAAATGAGTATATTATAGTTTAATGAATACATTTTCCTATTATTATATATGGTTTTATACTTTATCAAAAAAAATTCCAAGACGTTACAAGGTTTTATAATTCAATGAAAGATTCGCCAAGATTTTACAAGATTATATAATTGACTAAAATATTCGCCAAAAAATTATATATACATATATATTATTGATAAAATAGCCCTCAATTTTCCCTATGTATCATGGGTATTCGCCCATTTATTATACATATAAATTTAGGGGGGTTCTTAAAATCACCCCTGATGACTATTGGTCACTATAATTGCTTAATTGATTCAAACAATCAAGTGATACATAAATTATCAACCCAGGGAAGTCTTTTATTTCAAAGATAACCACGCACTATATATGCTCAATTCCAAAAGCAACT
>SNQJ01S0026945.1:0-17879 GCA_010110895.2 Picea sitchensis
TTAAATCATACATAATTGGGATGTTGATTTTGTTTTTGAGAGCAATGATGTGGACATTTGGTTCACATAAATGGTCATTCGAACTAGCATAGAACAAGAGGATCCTTCTGCATTGCAGCTTGGCATTTGATTGAGTTGTCAGGCATTTTCAGGGATGTGCCAGACTAGAATATAATTCACTTCTCTTGGTTCTCTCTCATCAGATTGGAGTTTAATTTAAGTGAACAAATTGCATGCATCCTGGCTCATATGATTACATAGTGGGATTTTCCAGAGATGGTAGAATTTGGCAAGATTATGGTTCAATGACTTGCAATTGAATCATACACATAACTCTAGTTATGAAGGGGATTCTTTCTTGATTTCCCTCAACTCTCCAAAATTTTCTCAAAAAGGCCAGCGCTCCCGCAAAGGGTTACACAAAGCATTGCAACGCTCCCCCAAAAGAGGGTACAAAGTTCTAGCCCTCCTTGAAAGTGTATAGGGGAGCGCTGCCTTCCAAACTTGATTTTTGAGTGGTTATTTCCATGGCAAAAGACTTGTACTTTTTTGTCAAATGATTTATTTTCTCCAACACTAGTCTTTAGAGGTGTATTTTAAGTGTTCTTGACAATGTCGTCCGAGAGACGACATAGCAAAGATGACAGTACAACACTTGTGGCCAAAATGTGACACTTGTGATATTGGTAATGACGACACCAAGCCATCTTCGTAATGAGTAATTTTGAGGTGTAACAGATTTCCCCCCAAAGTGCGAAGTTAGAAGACAGGAAATGATGACTGAAGTACCTTGTAGAATTTTTCAAGCAAGGGTACGAACTCAAAGAACCTAATAGAAGCTGCACGCAACCATCAAACAAATATTAGGACATGTTTCAAACCCAAGGCAAGGATACCTATTCTTGAGTGATAAAGAGTTTCAAGGTATGGCCACCATAAATACACTGCGGATCCATAGTTATATTGATAAAAAGGTATAGCCACTAAAGATACAATGTGGATCTATACTCCTATGACTTGAATGGATCGTAGCCACGAAGAATACACAGTGGATCTATGAGACGACAAGACATAGCCACAACCAATACAAAGTGGATCTATGTGACAGTATATGTGTCAACGTTCAAAAGAAACTTCGTTGCAACCTGGTCAAAGTATATATAAGAGTGATGACTCAACCCAGTTTCTTCTTACCGATCTCGATGTAGTACGAATCTAACCATATGAATAGATGTCCTGATGTCGAACATGGCAGAAACCACTTGATTACCAGTCAATGAGGTGAACCATTAACAAGTGCGAGGGAGATCACCATTGATGTTAATGATTCCCAAGGCACTCTAGTAAATTCCAATGAATGTGAATGGATGAACTGAAGTCGAACGTTCATGGAATCATCCAATCAGATGTCCATGATGTAAACCCACTATCATACGCGAGGAGGCCTATCGTTGAGGCATGCAGGTCCCAAGGTACTAACTAGTTTCTAAGTCTAGCTCCTGGATAATGTGCTAAAGTCAATAGGAATAGACTTGTCGAGGGAGGGCCTTGATGTATCCCCCATCAATGACAGGAAAATGACACAGAGATACAATTGGTGGATCAAATGGACTGACACAGGTATTGGAATAGGGATTTGTGATGGTTGACTCTTGAGATAGATACTTCCCTTGAACACTGAGGCACGACAACAAAAACTTGACATGGACCAAAACTTGATGATGTAGTGGATACTGTGACTTTCGTCGGGTAACCCAAAGGAGTAAGGAAACTCGAAGGATTGGTTCATTGTAGAGGATCAACGGATTAAAATGCATGCAAAGACAAAGTACCATGCTCAAGGGCAACTGTAAGAATTATTGGTAATGTTCTCAAAAACTGCTTGGCTTGCTTCCTTCAATTTTTCCCCCATCCAGATAGACGAGTACCTCTTTTTGATTTAACGAGCTCGATGAGGGTAACAGATGCTCGATATTACTCACCTTCAGTAACTCCTTCCTTTTTAACGAACTGGAATAAGTAAGAGTTCGGTCCTATATGTGCCCCTCAATGTATGATTGTTTAACGAGTCCAGAGAAGGTAAACTCGGTGGATTTTCATTTTTAAAGAGTCTGAAAATGACTTAAAGAAGACTCTAGTGTTGTCCTTTTTCGTAATGCTAGTCTCACGAGGTCGAAAAAGAGATAAATTATCACTCGAAAGACACCCTTTCAAAACTTTTAACGAGTGGGAAAGGAAGCAAGATCACTCGACAACATTTTCACATTTAGAGAGTCTAAAAAGAGATTAAAGATGACTCCAAGGGGTTCCTTTTTTGTGTCTCCATGCGGGTCCGAAAAAGAGATAAAAGTTTACCCGACATGTTCTTATATTTTTGAGCTTGAGAACGAACAAAGACTATGCTCGTGAATGTGACAAGAAGAAAAAATGAACAAAACTGCTCTGAAACCTGCCAATAATGTCAAAACTGCATTCTAGGGGATTAATACGGCCTCCAAAATATTTTCAAAACCCAAAAATAACTATACCTTAAGAAAAAATGAAATTTTATAAATAGTAATATAGGAAAAATGTCAATTACCATATCATTTGTGCACAAGTTTGTAGNGGTATTGGAATAGGGATTTGTGATGGTTGACTCTTGAGATAGATACTTCCCTTGAACACTGAGGCACGACAACAAAAACTTGACATGGACCAAAACTTGATGATGTAGTGGATACTGTGACTTTCGTCGGGTAACCCAAAGGAGTAAGGAAACTCGAAGGATTGGTTCATTGTAGAGGATCAACGGATTAAAATGCATGCAAAGACAAAGTACCATGCTCAAGGGCAACTGTAAGAATTATTGGTAATGTTCTCAAAAACTGCTTGGCTTGCTTCCTTCAATTTTTCCCCCATCCAGATAGACGAGTACCTCTTTTTGATTTAACGAGCTCGATGAGGGTAACAGATGCTCGATATTACTCACCTTCAGTAACTCCTTCCTTTTTAACGAACTGGAATAAGTAAGAGTTCGGTCCTATATGTGCCCCTCAATGTATGATTGTTTAACGAGTCCAGAGAAGGTAAACTCGGTGGATTTTCATTTTTAAAGAGTCTGAAAATGACTTAAAGAAGACTCTAGTGTTGTCCTTTTTCGTAATGCTAGTCTCACGAGGTCGAAAAAGAGATAAATTATCACTCGAAAGACACCCTTTCAAAACTTTTAACGAGTGGGAAAGGAAGCAAGATCACTCGACAACATTTTCACATTTAGAGAGTCTAAAAAGAGATTAAAGATGACTCCAAGGGGTTCCTTTTTTGTGTCTCCATGCGGGTCCGAAAAAGAGATAAAAGTTTACCCGACATGTTCTTATATTTTTGAGCTTGAGAACGAACAAAGACTATGCTCGTGAATGTGACAAGAAGAAAAAATGAACAAAACTGCTCTGAAACCTGCCAATAATGTCAAAACTGCATTCTAGGGGATTAATACGGCCTCCAAAATATTTTCAAAACCCAAAAATAACTATACCTTAAGAAAAAATGAAATTTTATAAATAGTAATATAGGAAAAATGTCAATTACCATATCATTTGTGCACAAGTTTGTAGCAGTGGAGAAATTGAGTTTTGGAGGTGAATCTTGCATTGTTTAGTGCCGAAGCTATGGTCAACCATTTTCTTCACCGTTTGGACTAGGTTAGTGTTGTTCTTCCTTTCTTTCATTTACATGGTTGAAATTTCATTTTTAGGCAATGATTGGTTGCAAAAAACGATGTCCTGGGTTTTCTCAAGCGCCCCAAAAGGATCGACGCTTCTCTAAATTTGGTGGGGAAGTGATGCCCATTTGTTAAAGTTCCCCTACAAGTTGGTGAAAAGTGTTCCAATGCATTGGTGTTGAGGTGGATAGGGCGTTGCTCCAAAACAGAACAAAAAAATGCCCAAAATTTGCCAACGCTTTCTAAAATTGTGAATGGTGTGCGTCTTGATTTTAAAGCATCCTGGTGGCTACTGTGGGGCTAGGTTGGTGCACTGATGTGCATATGAAAGGGATGTTGGCCTCATAGACAACACAACCAATTTTTTTTAAAATTTCTTCAATTGCCCAAAAATTGTCGAAAAAACGTGATTAATGAAGTTTGGTTGTTGATGATTGCAGGTAACTTCGACAACAATCATGATCGAGTGGAAAGAAAGAAAGCATGAGATCGATGATGTGGCCACTTTACGAAGTCCCCAAACATGGGCTGCATTGAGAAATTGCGGTCTCCTCAAGTTCTTTAAAATGAAAAAAATGAAGAAAGAGATTCTTCTTCTCAAGTATATGATCAGGTTATGGAACATCGCGGAACAAGGGTTCCAAATTGGAACACAAATTCTCACCCTCGAGTTGGAAGATGTATACTTCCTGACCAGCCTCTAGAAAAAAGGGGCTCCCGTAGTTTTATCTGAACATAGGGCACTTCCGACGCCTGTGGATGAGTACCTGGCAAACCATTGTGTCGCAAGAGCGAGACTAGTGGGAGGTAGAATCATGATCAAAGGTATCGGGGATCTACCTCTTCGGTCCATTATTTTTTCCATTATGAGTATATTGGGAAGTACCAATGCACACCTAGCTTCAATATCACAGGTGGCCTATAGTTTACAGTGTCTAGAGCCAACACTGTTTAACTGGAGTGCAGGGTTCCTTCATAATGTGAAGGAGTAGATTACGAGATGCAGAGTAGGGTAGAAAAAGTAGTTCAGATATGGTTCATTCCTGGTTTCGTTCTTCTTAGAACACATTCCTCAGATGCAACCTCAAATAACATTAGTAGTACGACCAGTGGGAGAACCACACATGGAGCGATGGACTAGTTTGTCTTCGAGGCTAGTATCAGAGTTAGAGTTCAAGTTCACCGGTGATTTCTTCGCTTGGCTGAGATGCCAATTTCTCTGGATAGAAGACTTCCCGTATGTCGAAGTGGATTTCCAAGGAAGTATGGAATTGGTTCATCTGGCAAGAGAGGATTGGGATGCGTCAAGTAAGAAACCAAAAATATCTTGTCAAGTGTTTTTTGATTTTTAAAATTTGTATTTGTATTTTTTTTGTGGGTACGTAGAAGAGTTTCTAATGGATGTATCATTTCATCATGTAGACAAGGGAGCAATATGTTTGGCTGAGATACCATTACCAGGAAGTCACGGGGATGCTCAGATTGTAGTAGATCCAGGGGTAGTAGTAGGATATATCTAGGAGGTTAATAGAAGCCTCCAGGGCCTCAGGATGGGTATCCCCCCACTAAGGAGGTGAGAGGTGCCCCTAAATATACAGATACACACCGTGGGAATGTCTGAGAGTGTTAACTCTTTACCGAGGTGAGTAGCCTGCACAATGATATGCTACTCACAACACAATATAGTGCAGGGAGATTAGATTCTCCCTGATGATTGTATGACCTGTCGGACGATGTTATATGGGTGCGAAGACCCAAAATTTTTCCATTCTAAGTACTTTTTGATGTAATAAAACATTATCAGTCACGCCGTATATATATACATTTCTGAGTTTTTACAGTTCCAAATGATTTGCAAATAATGATGTATTTTATGTGATGTGTTTTAATTTACATGTGGTGTATGATTTATTTCCTTTATGAAACCTTATCTATGTGAGAGATATCGATCCATGATATAATTGGCTAACGAATCTGAAATGGTATTGAGTTCTCTTGGAATGTGTTTGTATTCGATAAAATCAAACATTTGTTCAAGGCGACGAACCCGCAAGTGGAGATGTAGTATTATAGGATTAAGAATAGCGTAGATACGATTAAGTTGAAAGACCATGAGTTGTGAGTCTAGGTTAACGATCATACGAGAAACACCTAGGGAGGATGCTTCGGTTAAAAGTTTGATGAAAACATTATATTCTTCCATTTTGTTAGTTACCTATCCTAAGAAAATACCTCCTGAACTCACCAACTCATTAGAGTGGTAAATGACCCAAGCTATAGAAGCAATGTTCTGGGTGTGTTGACTAGTGCCATCTGCAAACCCAACAAAGATAGGAAAGGAAGATGTCATATGCACATAAAAGCACAAGACATAGTATGAGTGGCTAAGGTAAAAACTTGAGCACGCAAAAGAAAAATACACACCAAACTAAAAATACAATAGTGAACAAAGCACACATGCTAGATAGTCTAAGAATAGTAATTCTTAAGGTAAATCTCATTCTAGGGCTCACCCAGGGAGATTTCGTCATAGTTGACTAACTCGTAGGTGCCTTTGTGTAAAACATGTTTCATGATGCAAGGTCCATGCCACGAAGGTTATAACTTGCATGTCCCCAACTTGTCATGAGCCCGGTCATAGACAAGGACTAGTTCTCCTTCTGCAAAAGTCTGAGGGTGAACAAATTTGTCGTATTGATTCTTGATCCTCTTTTGATACGTCTCGTTAACGAGAGTAGCATCATGACATGTTTCGTCCAGCCTGGTAAAGTGTAAGAAATGTTCTTCTTCGGTAGAAGTATGGGGCATGAGTTCTACTTTAAGTTTCAACGATGGAATCTTGCACTCGATTGGTAAAACAACTTCGATGCGATATACTAACTGGAAAGGAGTGAATCCAGTAGCGGTTTTCACTGAGGTATGATAATCCCCTACCATACATTGAATCATGGTTTTAAGGACCTTGTTGATGGCTTCAACTTGTCCATTAGCCTAAGGATAGTATGGGGAGGAGTTTTCATGGCGAAAACCCAACTTGGCATGCAACTCACTCATCATATGGTTCTAAAAGTGTGAACCGTGATCAGTGAAATGGCATGTGGAACACCAAAATGAGTGATGATGTGGTTAAAAAAGAAAAGAGTTGCAGTACGACCATCATTCATAAAGGTAGGCATAGCTTCAACCCATTTTGTAAAGTAATCGACGACAAAGATTATATAAACGTGCCCCTGGGCTAAGGTAGGCTTACACTGCATGAAATCAATACCCCATTTGGCAAAGGGGGCGATGGAAATAATGGGATGCAGTAGAATAGGGTGGGTTCTTTCCTTCTTGTTAAAAACTTGGCAGGGTGGGCATTTTTTGATTGCCTCAATACAATCTTTGAAAATCGAGGGCCAAAAGTAGTTGGCACGTAAAAAAATTTGAGTTGTAGCCATCCTAGAAAGGTGACCACCACATGCTCCAAGGTGAAAATCATTCAAAACACGTTCAGCCTCCTCATGATTCAAACATCATTGGAGAATAGTATCAATACCATGGCGATACAAAGTGTCATTGATGATAAGGTAACGATGAGAGTGATGATGAATATGTCGACGTTCTTCACGAGAGATATCAGGCTGAAAACGTTGGGTCTAGAGATAAAGCATGATATCTTCATACCAAGGATCAAATGTGCTGATGAGGAATATAGTTTCAACGGGGAGAGAATCTCTGGGCTCTGTATCTTCATCGGCATGGGGAAGGTCGCAGATAAGCTTCGCAAACACCGGGGATTTTTTGGCTTTGGACTTAGTAAATTCAAGATCAAATTCCTGAAGGATGACGATCCATTTGGAGTATTTTCCCCCAAGAAATTGGCGTGTCAAAATATGATACATGGGGTTTGAGTCCACAATAATGGTGGTGGTGTGTAGCAAGATGTAGTGGCGAAATTTCTAGACAGCGATGACGACTTCCAGAGCCAACTTCTCAACATGTGAATATTGGAGTTCAGGCCCAGATAGACTTTTGCTCATATAATATATCACATGTTCTTCACCGTTGGGGTCCTCTTGAACCAACACCATCGAAATAGTGGAAGTAGAGGTAGCTAAGTAAAGGATATAGTCTTTCATGTAATCCGGAGGATGCAACAAAGGTGTGCTGGTCAAGGCATGCTTAAGAGCATCAAAATATCATTGAGCAGTGTCATCCCAGATGAAAGGGGTGTCTTTTTGCAACAATTTCATGAATCCTTTAGTAATCTCAGCGTACTTACAAATAAAACGACGAAGAAAGTTTTCTTTCCCTTGCAAACTTTGGAGCTGGGTCAAATTATTAGGTGGGGGTAAATCCATAATAGCTTTAATCTTTAAGGGATCCACCTGAATCCCATCCTTAGAGACAAAAAAACTGAGGAGTCAATCAGATTCGACAACAAAAATACACTTATGTGGGTTCAAACGAATACGGTAGAACCGACATCGAAGAAAAATAGCCCGTAGATGACCAATATGGTCTGATCGACTGGATGAGTGGGCAAGTAAGTCGTCAAGGTAAGGTTCCGCAATATGATTGATATCGTGGAAAATGTATGACATGGCCCGCTGGAAAGTAGCACCATCATTTTTTAGGCCAAACGGTAGCTTCCGATAGGCAAAAGTTCCCCACGGGAAGATGAAGGTTGTCTTATGCCGATTAGAAGGTAAAATATCAATCTGGTTGTACCCTGAGAAACCATCCATGAAAGAGAAAATTACGCTACCAGTGCAATTATCAATAATCTGGTCGATGAAGGGCATAGGGTAATTGTCCTTCGTACAAGCCTTATTGAGCTCCCTATAGTCAACGCAGACACAAATGGTCCCTTGTTTTTTAGCGACCAAAAAAAGGTTAGAAACCCATTCTGTCAAGGGGACATGATAGATAAATCCATATTTCAAAAGTTTCTCAACTTCTGCCTTGATAGCCACGGTTTTCTTGGGATGAACCGAGTGGAGTTTCTGTTGAACAAGTTTAACACCTGGGTAAGTTTTGATTTCATACATAACAATTGATGGGTTGATCCCTGGAATTTCCTCGTAGCTCCAAGTGAAGACATCACATAATTATTTGAATAAGGAAGTATAAGATACCACCTCCTTGGGCATGCAATTAGCACCGAGATTAATGTTTTCCACAATTCCTTCTTTGATCGAAATATCGATAGCGACCGTAGTAGAAATGTTGCCTAAATTCCCCTCAGAAAGAATATCCTGGGGAAGTATAGGAGATTGTGGAGAATCAACAACATCAGAAGGAAAGATAGAGTGTATATATTCCTGAATTTTGTCGAGAGGTGGAAGAAAAGAAGAGCGATGGTGGTTATCTTCCCAAGGCACATCATCAATGCTAATCATTTCCATGATAGATTCGTCAGAAGGAAAATTTTTGGAAATGTAGTCAAAAGCATAAGACAAGGGATTTAACCAGGATGACATTGAGTAGGTATCAGGCGCGAATAGATGTTGGTCATCTGAAGAGGGAGAGGTGGATTGGATAGAAGCGTATGATGCCTCGACTGGACTAAGTGGCATGGTTTCACCTAGTGCATCAAATTCTAGAGGACTAGGCACAATCCAAGGGTTAGATGATTCCATAGATTGATAAGCCGTAGTCGAAATCATATTGACGGTGGAAATATGATGTGTGGTAGGTGGAAGTGGTGTAGGGAAGGTACCCATGAGGCTAGAATATTTCAGCAAGACAACACCAATGCTTTCATACATAATCTTGTGATCTCCCAAGAAAGGAATGTTGTTGGTAGAGGGAGCACGAGCATCGGGTGTACATAAATCTAGTTGATTGAAAGTTACAATTTTTCCTTGATGAGGAAATTGTACACATCAAAACACCGATGAAGCGACAACATTCATAGCATAAAACCAATTTATTCAAAGTAACAAGTTGTAATCGAGGGGAGCATCGACCACCTTGACGTCAACATAAATGGTTTTGCCGCCCAACTGAATGGCTAAGGACTGTAAAAGCCCGTGAGGATGAAAACCTCACCCATTGAATGTGCGTAACATCATAGGGGATTTGTTAAGTGTGGGTGATTTTAAGCTCTTCCAGCAGGCTAAAGACATGACACAAGTAGAGGCCCCCTCATCCAAGATAGTGTAGTGGATTTGTTGATTGTGAACAACAACATCAATTTTAAATGCTAGTTGGTGAGAGAGATGAGACTTATAATTATCCAAGTTAAACATGATATTATTGGACGACTTAGGATCAAAAGCACCAATGGAAGCCAAGAGAATTCTACGTTGACTTGAGTAGTGTTGTAGAAATTCTAACGCGGACATAGCACACGGTGCTTGAGCCAAATCTTCAATAATGTTGTAGTTTTGGGCGGCACGTGAACTAGGATTAAAAGTAGATTTCGAGATAGTTCTCTTGGGAGGGAATAATACAGATTCAAACGAAGGTTTCTCGATCTAAAGTGATCCGTATGGAGGACTAATAGATGGAGGACTAATGAAGGATGGTGATGGATCTGATGAAGAACTATTAGTGACCTTGGCTTTGTCAGGTCTAGCTGGTGTGTCATACGTCATAGAGTGAGTGTTTAAATCAATCCCATTAAACATGTAAATATGGGCACTTGTTTAGGATTCATCATGACGAGGATGGCTAGAACTTCCCCCAGGAGAGGGGGTTTGAGCAACCATGGATAGCTGTTGTGGAAAAGGATGAGTAAGCACGATGGGTTTGGAATTTCCTTTAAAAGGTTTGGTCACTTCATAGCGACGTGGACAATCTCGAGTGTAGTGATCGTCACCACAAATTAGACATGGGAAATTCAGTTTTCACTATGGTTTCTTTTCAATAGAAGGTGTTTGAGTTTGAGTTTTCAGTTGTTCATTATTATTATTCCTTTTTGGTTTATTTTCTGTCTTCTTCTTACCTCCAGATTGTTGTGAAGGGGCAGATTGAACTACATTCACCTCAGAGATTTGAGTTTGGGGGGAGGTAGAGGAGGGTGTGGTCAAACTGGGAGTAGATGTCGAATTAGACCACTGTGTCGTTCCAATCGATTGGGAAGTAGATTGGGTTTTGACGGAGCCAATAACTCCATACGCATGTGACATGGATGAAGGCTTAGATGGATCGGTGGTGGAACAGGTAGTATTTGGGATCAACTCGTACAAAGTACCATATTGTGAATAAACCAAATCTAAATACTAATCCCAAGAAATGGCTTCTTCCTTGGTGACTACACCACCCATGGAGACATTGCGAGCAATCGGGGGTAAAAGTGATTTAGTAAACCATTCTGCCAATAACTGGTCAGGAATGATTGTTTTGATCAACCTTCGTCTTCGTCTCCATTCATGAATATGATCATAGATATGAACAGAGTTCATCTAACGAAGGGAGATCAAGAGTTCGGTACCCATCTCATATCGAATGGGTAGTTGAAAGTGCATGAGAAAATACATGGCAAGGGAGTTGAAATCTTGGAAAGAACCACGTGGAAGTTCAATATACCACTTGGCTGCCGAGCCCGTAAGTGTTCGCTGGAAAAGATGTAAACATACAGAATCATCCATTAAGGATTTTGATGAACACCATAAATGGAAGGTCATGACATGGTTATTAGGATCTTCTCCAGATTTACCGTCAAATTTAGGAATATCAGAAGGTAATTTAGCAGGAATCACTGGCCAGTAAGGAGAATGTAGTATAGGATCATTGGTCAACCGAGACAAGTATGGGAGATATAGAGTTGCAAGGAACGATAGCTATCGGTTAACTTGAGGGTGATACTAATGTGGCATAGGGACACTAGTAGGACTATAAACTGGGTTAGGTGGATAATTGTATCTAGTAGGTCCGCCTACGTACGGTTGTTGCTAACTAGTATAACCAGGATTTGATGGAGGTTGAGAAGAATTATCATAGGGAGGATAGCCCAATGGGTTCTGAGGACTGTAAGTCAGATGATTTACTTTCCCATAGGGAGGATAAACATTTTTCCCTTGAGGAGGGTAAGCAGTCGATCCCTGAGGCGGATGTGCGTTAGCACCGTGGGGAAGATAAATATTAGACCCATGAGAATAAGGAGGTTTTTGTTGTCCTTGAGGATTTACCCCCCCAGGGAATACTGGATTTTCCAGAAACAGAATGTGCCAAGGATTTTTTGTGGCATTATGTCCATACAATAGGTTATGGACTCTGGTCTGAGTTTTCCTCCCAAGCAGAGGTTTTGTTCCCATTTGAGTATGACCACCAAATGGAGGTTTCCCCCCAGAGAGAGGTTGTCCTCCAATTGGAGGTTGCCCCCCAAATGGAGGTTTTCCTCCAAATGGAGGTTTCCCTCCAAATGGAGGTTTCCCTCCAACTGGAGGTTGCCCCCCAGTGGGAGTTTGAGTGCCTAGAGGGATCTGGGAACCAGAAGGGAACGAATGGCCAGTGCTTCCAATTGGATTGGAGCCACCAAGACCAGTTCCTCCAAATGAAGGTGTAGGTATAGAACCAACAATGATATTATATCCAAGAGGAACGAAAAGTCCAGAAACTTTAGGTGTAACCTAGGTAGTATTGGCAGCGAGAGGATTTAGATCTTTTTACCCAAGTGGGAGTGACAGATTTTTTATAAGTGGTGTTCCAATTGGGGCTTGAGATGGTGTCACATTTCTGGTGGGGATTGTATCAACATGTGAGACCATAGTGGAATGGGCAATTTGCAGATAAATGATCGATCGAGGACCAACTGACTGTGCGTCTAGAATAATGGTGATACTACTGGATGTAGCAGAAAAGTGGTCTAAAGGTACCGTGTATGTAACACACATTTCAGGAAACTTGGATATGACAGGTATATCAACACCTGCCCTTGAACTGAAAAGATCTTCCACCGTAGGAGGTGAGTTTCTAAAAATTTTAGTAGTCCAAAAAGGATTCTCACCCTCAGGGCCTGTGGTTGGTATTCCATAAGTGTCAACAACAAGTTCTCCGGATGAATTTAGTTGGAGAATATGTCTCTCGTAACCGTGAGGAATTCAGAAAGACTCTAGAGAATCGGAAATTCCAAAATTTTCTAACGAGTTTGTTCTTTCCACTTGTGGAGTGGAGGTGTCCTGAACCTCACTTTGTTGAGGAGATCCCTATAGTGGATCAGTAGGAAAAGTCTGAGAACTCCCCATATTTTACGTGGGTAGCTCTTTCATTCTGCGCGAATGACGTGGAGGAATATTTCCCGAACCAAAAACTTTACACAAAAAATCTATGGCCAACTAATGAAAAGAAAAAACATACACTAAAAATCTAGGAATCAAAACCAAGCAAACAAAACCTTCTCTCGATGACCGTACTAATTGGTGATGAAATCCAATGTCGCTGTGTGACCAAGTCAAGAAGGGGATAGAATATGGTGGAATAGTTACGATGACGACCTGCTTAACGGACTTATGCCTTGGTGCAAGCTTCCATGCAATAATTGTGGATTTACCCTCTAAGGAGCCCGAGTGAGTTTGACCATCATATTTTCTAGGTACATCGAAGACTTCCCTTCACCATCATCTTGTGTAAGTACCTAAAGATAATGGCTACTATGGACACCTTGTGTAAGTCCCCAGTGGAGTCGCCAATTTCTGTTGCAGAGAAATCCCCCTGCGGACAAGTGGATTCTCTCTTGGTCTCTAGACTCCTAAGGCCAATACAAAAAGGTGATATTGTGGACACTGAATTTCCTTTTCATGAAGCTAAACTATCAAAGAAGAAGAAGGAAGAAAAGTAAATACCTTTTACCGACGTTTGTCCTTGCTTGATCCAGTCTGATCTTGATCTCCAAGTTCTTCAGAAAGTTCTGCAATAAAATGAGCAACAACAACAAGACATACTTCCTAATATACCAATGATTAGCTTCATAATGGATCTATGAAAGAAACAAGTTTATGAAACGTACACAAACTTTAAAGGAAACAGGATAGGCATAGATTTATATTAATGAAAACAAAGTGAAATGCTTACAACCGTAGATGTAGGTGCAGTAGCTTCACCAAGCTCTCTTTGTCCAACCCTTGCTCAAATTAATCCACACACAGAATGTTGATGCTTCAATGATATCTCCCTTATGAGATCATAAGTTTGATGTTTTATAATGCCTCCACTTTCACCATGAGGAGGACTCTTTATATAGGCTTGGAGAGGCCTAACCACTTGAGAGACTCTTGGGATAGGTTGAGGATACTTCTCCTTCATTTGTGGATCTTCCCTAAGATTGAGGCTTGACCTTAGATTCAAATCCAACAAACTCCAGATATGAATGGGATTCTTTCCTGATTTCCCTTAACTCTCCAAAATTCGCTCAAAAAGGACAACGCTCCCTCAAAGTGGTACACATAGATTTGCAACACTCCCATAAAAGAGGGTATAGAGTGATAGCGCTCCCTGACAGTGTATAGGGGAGCATTGCCTTCCAAACTTGATTTTTGAGTGGTTATTTCCATGGAAAAAGACTTGTACTTTTTTGTCAAATGATTTCTCTTCTCCAACACTAGTCTTTAGAGGTGTCTTTTAGGTGTTCTTGACAATGTCGTCTGAGACACAACATAGGCAAGATGACAATACTATATTTGTGACACTTGTGGCCAAAATGAAACACTTGCGACATTGGTAATGATGACACCAAGCCATCATTGTAATGAGTAATTTTGGTGTAACAGAGAGATAGGGGTATAACCTACTGTAACAATAAAAACAAATCGTTACTTGTTCAAAACTAGACAAAAAAACAAAAAATCTCAAAAAATGTATATGACCAATATATAAATATGAATACTAAAATGATTAATTACCTTAATGAATTTATGTCAATCATGTGTTTGTACCCCACCAAATTCACCTTTCTTCGTTAAGATATTCTTTATGTTTGAACAAAAACCTGTGGGAAATTTAATTTTTTGAATGACCTCTTTTACACCATTGATTTGTTGCTATGTTAATAACCATGGAAGGTTATTTTGGTCTCCATATTTATTTGATTAGATCACACTTTGCATTGCATGATTGGCTTCCCGAATGTCATTACAAATTTTGACAATTTTTTCTTTATCCCTCTAGGCATCTATGATTCGCCATAATGTTTCTGTCACATTCTTCCTGATATGCATTGTATAAAATAAATGAACTGTTTTTAGGTCCTTATAGTAAGGCAACCTCATGAATTTAGTGGGATAACATTTCATTCCTCGTGGAAGCCCATTATTACTACCTTCAGGACGAGGACATTTATGAAGCATAAAAANATTTTGGAAGATTGGTATTGTTCCTACAGATAGATATAAGACTGCTTTTGTTGTGCCACAAAGACAGTATCAATGGAAGGGGAACAATAGAGTTCTACGATGGAGCCTATGGCTTGACGGTTATGACTTTGATATACAATACACGCCTGGTAAAGAAAATTGCATTGCAGATCTTTTGACAAGAGAAGTCCCTCCACCAAAGGAACAAGATAAAACAATTAAATGGCTTCATCCTCCTTGAGCACCAGGGATGCTCCTCCACCAGGATTCAAATGGATCTTGGTCTGTACAGACTGTAAATATTGTTACTGTTTTGAGTGTTTATGTAGTTGTGTAAAAAGTAGTCCAGCATGTCTTCGTATTCTAGAATTATGGATACAGATGTATAATGATTTTGAATCATTTGGTAGATACTTCAGAGAAAATAGAGATCTCTTTAGAGGTGTCGTGACTGGAGGTCCTAATCAAGGACAAGTATACATCATCCTGCAATCTCCAAATCTATCTTATGAGGAATACTGCAAGATAATGCTTCAAACAAAATATGATGGATCTTGCTGGTTAACTTTTGAATGTTTTGAATTCAAAGATTATTATTATGATTGGTCAGGATGGATTTATTTATTATTCTGGATATACTGCCCAAGAGATGTTGAATTCTTTCAAAACACTAACAGAGAAGCCTTCAAGTTATGGTTTCATGCAGAAGTTTGTGAAGCAGCTCACCATGAAGCTTGGTTTGTTTTTAACCTCTCCTTTAGAGGAAGTGAGCTACATTATTTGCTGACAGAACCATATGAAACTCCTTGCTACAAAGTTACAAGTGAATTCTTTGGTGAACTCTGTGTACCTGATGATGAATTGATTCCCGCAATGCTAGGGTCACCTTTCTACAGGAGCTTCAGTGGGCTTCCACCGTTCTCGAATGGAGATAGCTCTCCACCCAGCAGTCATGAATACAATAGTGATTTCTCTTTTGACTCTATTGGTGAGTACAATATACAGAATATGTTAGAAGCGTGATGGACCCAGCTATCCATGATATGAAATAAATTTTGTAATAATCCTTTCATGTCTATCGGGCCGACAGTGGTGTCCCGACGGTTCGTGGGTTCTGTGAACTCCATAGTGTAAAGATTAGGAATATTTGGTTTTACTTTACTTTAGTCTATGTCATTCCGTAAAAGCTATGATGGGTCCCCATATGGACAAGCCTCCAAGGGATGAGATAACAGCTGTAGTCCACAGCTGCCCCATCTAGATATTTCATGGAATCTTTAGTAATTGGCAGTTTCCTGTATCTAGTTACCGGGAACTGGCTAAGATTTGTATAAATAAATCTCTAGACTCCCATTTTGATTATCCGAAATTGAGTCGAGAGAGAGTCCTAAGTAATAATATAGAGTCGAGCAGTGTGTATCCTCTTTGCTTCACTCGCCTTCGGGATCTTGTGTCTGCAAACGAAAAACACTGATCTCAAGTGTAATAAGGTCCTATCCGCTCTGATGTGCGTTGTTGTAGAGAAATCCCCCTGCGGACAAGTGGATTCTCTCTTGGTCTCTAGACTCCTAAGGCCAATACAAAAAGGTGATATTGTGGACACTGACATTCCTTTTCATGAAGCTAAACTATCAAAGAAGAAGAATGAAGAAAAGTAAATACCTTTCACCGATGTTTGTCCTTGCTTGATCCAGTCTGATCTTGATCTCCAAGTTCTTCAAAAAGTTCTGCAATAAAATGAGCAACAACAACGAGGCATACTTCCTAATCTACCAATGATTAGCTTCATAATGGATCCTTGAAAGAAACAAGTTTATGAAACGTACACAAACTTTAAAGGAAACAGACTAGGCATAGATTTATATTAATGAAAACAAAGTGAAATGCTTACAACTGTAGATGTAGGTGCAGTAGCTTCACCAAGCTCTCTTTGTCCAGCCCTTGCTCAAATTAATCCACACACAAAATGTTGATGTTTTAATGATATCTCCCTTATGAGATCATAAGTTTGATGTTTTATAATGCCTCCACTTTCACCATGAGGAGGACTCTTTATATAGGCTTGGAGAGGCCTAACCACTTGAGAGACTCTTGGGATAGGTTGAGGATCCTTCTCCTTCAGTTGTGGATCTTCCCTAAGATTGAGGCTTGAACTTAGATTCAAATCCAACAAACTCCAGATATGAAGGGGATTCTTTCCTGATTTCCCTCAACTCTCCAAAATTCGCTCAAAAAGGACAACACTCCCTCAAAGTGGTACACAGAGATTTGCAACACTCCCATAAAAGAGGGTATAGAGTGCTAGTGCTCCCTTACAGTGTATAGGGGAGCGTTGCCTTCCAAACTTGATTTTTGCGTGGTTGTTTCCATGGAAAAAGACTTGTACTTTTTTGTCAAATGATTTCTCTTCTCCAACACTAGTCTTTAGAGGTGTCTTTTAGGTGTTCTTGACAATGTCGTCTGAGACACAACATAGGCAAGATGAAAATACTATATTTGTGACACTTGTGTCCAAAATGAAATACTTGCAACATTGGTAATGACGACACCAAGCCATCATCGTAATGAGTAATTTTGAGGTGTAACAGAGAGATAGGGGTATAACATACTGTAACAATAAAAACAAATCGTTACTTGTTCAAAACTAGACAAAAAAAAAAAAAAATCTCAAAAAATGTATACGACCAATATATAAATATGAATACTAAAATGATTAATTACCTTAATGAAGTTATGTCAATCAAGTGTTTTTACCCCACCAAATTGACCTTTCTTCGTTAAGATATTCTTTATGTTTGAACAAAAACCTGTGGGAAATTTAATTTTTTGAATGACCTCTTTTACACCATTGCTTTGTTTCTATGTTAATAACCATGGAAGGTTATTTTGGTCTCCAT
>SNQJ01S0026945.1:36079-62377 GCA_010110895.2 Picea sitchensis
ACATGTTTAAAGGAGGAAAATGGATAAGTTCTCGATCCTTCTAGAAGGAATCTTCTAGAAGGGTGAGTTGGCTTTCGAATGGTTGGCAAAGTACTGACTTTCCAGATATCTTGGGATCATTCCCTATCCAAGTAACCAATTTACCTTCTCCTATATATTGAGGAGATTGCTCATGGAAAAGGTTAGAAGCAAGCTAGAAAGAGATTTATTGGAGAATTATTGCAAGACTGTATGAAGGACTGATGCTACAGCAACAAGAGGCAACAACAAGGTCATCAAGTGTGGTTGATTTTCTTCATGCATGAGCAAGTGTGTGTGTCAGAGCTAGGAGCCATCGAAAGGAGACCTACGACATCAAGGCTCAGGTTGTAAGTTTCACTTTCAATTAATCAATACAGTAATATGTCCCTTTCCCATAAAGATGATGTCACTTTATTACATAATTCCTTGATCATATGTATAGACTAGCCATTGAATATATTAAACTGCCTTTACTTCGATTGGTTTGTACTGTTTGTACTGTTGTGATCTGAACGGTGCAAGAGAATTGGAGAAAAGCTTGGAACAACATAGACATAAGGAAAGCATTCATAAGGTATGTCCACAATCCTAATCTCTTAGTTCATTCAATAGGCTAGATCTATGGAAAGTGTATTATTCTGTCTTGTTTTGTTCTAGATCCAGGTGGATCTAGGGAGATTGGTCTGTGTCTGCACTCACGAATTTATCCTGAAACAGTATGACCACCAAATGGAGGTTTCCTCCCAGAGAGAGGTTGTCCTCCAACTTGAGGTTGCCCCACAAATGGAGGTTGTCCTCCAAATGGAGGTTTCCCTCCAAATGGAGGTTGCCCTCCAACTGGAGGTTGCCCCCCAGTGGGAGTTTGAGTGCCTAGAGGGATCTAGGAACCAGAAGGGAACGAATGGCCAGTGCTTCCAATTGGATTGGAGCCACCAAGACTAGTTCCTCCAAATGAAGGTGTAGGTATAGAACCAAAAACGATATTATATCCAAGAGGAACAAAAAGTCCAGAAACTCTAGGTGTAACCTGGGTAGTATTGGCAGCGGGAGGATTTAGAGCTTTGTACCCAAGTGGGAGTGACAGAGTTGGTATAAGTGGTGTTCCAATTGGGGATTGGGATGGTGTCACATTTTCGTTCGGGATTGTATCAACATGCGAGACCATAGTGGAATGGGCCATTTGTAGAGAAATGATCGATCGAGGACCAACTAACTGTGTGTCTATAATAATGGTGATACTACTGGATGTAGTAGAAAAGTGGTCTAAAGGTACTGTGTATGTAACAAATGTTTCAGGAAACTTGGATATGACAGGTATATCAACACCTGCCCTTGAACTGAAAAAATCTTCCACCATAGGAGGCGAGTTTCTAAAAATTTCAGTAGTCCAAAAAGGATTCTCACCCTCAAGGCCTGTGGTTGGTATTCCATAAGTGTCAACAACAAGTTATCCAGATGAATTTAGTCGGAGAATATGTCTCTTGTAACCATGAGGAATTCAGAAAGACTCTAGAGAATCAGAAATTCAGAAATTTTCTAACGAGTTTGTTCTTTCCACTTGTGGAGTGGAGGTGTCCTGAACCTCACTTTGTTGAGGAGAGCCCTCTAGTGGATCAGTAGGAAAAGGCTGAGAACTCCCCATATTTTACGGGGGTAGCTCTTTCATTCTGCGTGAATGACGTGGAGGAATATTTCCCAAACCAAAAACTTTACGCAAAAAATCTATGGCCAACTAATGAAAAGAAACAACATACACTAAAAATCTAGGAATCAAAACCAAGCAAACAAAACCTTCTCTCGATGACCGTACTAATTGGTGATGAAATCCAACGTCGCTGCGTGACCAAGTCAAGAAGGGGCTAGAATATGGTGGAATAGTTACGATGACGACCTGCTTAACGGACTTATGCATTGGTGCAATCTTCCATGCAATAATTGTGGATTTACCCTCCAAGGAGCTCGAGTGAGTTTTACCATCGTCTGTTCTAGGTACATCGAAGACTTCCTTCACCATCATCTTGTGTAAGTACCTAAAGATAATGGCTACTATGGACACCTTGTGTAAGTCCCCAGTGGAGAGTCCTAAGTAAGAATATAGAGTCGAGAAGTGTGTATCCTCTTTGCTTCACTCGCCTTCAGGATCTTGTGACTGCAAACGAAAAACACCGATCTCAAGTGTAATAAGGTCTTGTCCGCTCTGATGTGCGTAGATCTCAAGTGTAATAAGGTCTTGTCTGCTCTGATGTGGGTACTTTGGTAAAATTGGTATCAGAGCCAGTTGTGTTGTCTATGTTTGAGGTAGTATTTACCTGAGCAGTGTGTTAGGAGCCTGGATAATCCTTGTATCTTTGAGGACATAAGCCTGAATGCCCTGCTTTTCTGTGCAAATATATCTCAATAGTATGTATTTTCATTCATGCCTCCTGCATGATAGTCTGTAACTGAGTATGACAGATTAATATAAAAAAAAGAGTTTTGAAGTATTGTTATTATGAATGAGCCTTGTGTCTGAGAATTCTGGTTGCTAGAAGTGCAAAGTTCAGTTATTGTGACGTGATTTGGCTTGCAGTAGTCTCCAGTAGTTGTTGTAGGACATATAAGTCAACGTTGTTGCCGCAGAAAGGCATTGTTGCTGCATTCGGTCCTTTTCCTATTGTAAGTGAATCTTACCACATTAACTTTTGCTTACCTGCAACACTCTAAGGAATTTCGTCAGAAGTAGCAGTAATTCATTATGGCTTCACAGAAGGACTGTTCATCTCATGATCTATCATCTCTCGTCAAATATAAAGCTACTGAGTTTTTTTCCAGGTTACTTAGTCAGTATTCTACTAAGCCTTTATATAATGTCAGGTTACTAGCTCAAGAGTATGAACCTGATCCTAATTGGAAGATGCCTGAAGTTCCTGCATCTGATATATATGATATCTCTATCTTTCAGTTTAAAGATACTACATTAATAAGATATTGTTTGGCAAATGTACCTATCTCTCTTGGCCAGTCCGTGTATCAAATCCCATTAATCCAACAAGATGATATTGACTGGGGTCTCGCCAATGGCTATGAGTATATTCATATTGGTTTAATATAGTTCGGTATCAATCCTCTGGTTCGTCCCGGCCTTGATACTTCTGTACTTACCTGCATAATAGATTCCCATAATAATACCTTTCAGGACGCCTTGATTTCTGGTTTTCAAGCCCCATTGCACAATGGTCCTGTCTGGTCCTCAGCTTTGCCACGATATCAAGTTTCCCTCCGAGATCCTTACATTAATTCCTTGTTGCAAGCCTATGTTCAATTTATTGGCTTCAACATGGCCGAAGGATCTAAAATCACTCAACTTCATTCTTCCATTTGCCTTCATTTTGTTTCCACGACCATGCCTTCTCTTAATCCCAAACTGTTAAAATGCGCTACTTCCAAAAGAATGGTGGTTGGCCCTGGAAACGTTTCTCCATTAACCCTTGGTTTCTGTCAATTAACAGAAATAGAAGAGTGGTCAACAGATTATGAACCCATCTCTACTAAAATACAACCTCCTATGCCAAAAGAACTCTCTGTGTCTTTAAATGCTGCAGGAAAACCTGTACTCAAGCTAGGAAGGTCCCAAAGCCAGAAAATACAATATCTTGATAGACAGTTTTCTAATCTATCTGCTAGTTCGTCAAGATCAGATTCTGCTAGACATACTCCTGTAAATTCTCCATCCATAAATCCTGTATATAAACCTATTTCTGGTAGATCAAAGTTAGATGACCATCTGTTAACACATCAACAAGGTTCCAAAGATTGCTATTATTGTAAAAGAAAGTTTCCTACCCAAGAACCTTGTACCTCTGATCCACTAACTTCTTCTCCATCTATTCCTATGAACTTTAGAACATACCAGTCTAAAGTTGAACATCACGGTCAACATACATATTGTTCTGAATGTCAAGAACTAGCTGTCCCAGCCATTAAAATGTTTGATTATCCTTTACCTAGGAGTGGGAAAGAAAAAAGGACAGAACTACCATATAGACATCTAGGACCAGGGAATCACATCCCTAAATTTCAAAATGATATGGTAGCAGATCTGGATTTCATAAAGTATAGGAAAATAGATGCTGAGCCTTCTCAGGATATTATCAAACTGCAAAATTATTCAAATTATCAGTCTGTGTGCCTAGCTCAAAACCTTGATGATATTGCTCAGGATGTGATTAAGACCAAAACTCATCTGAATGGTCTACATTCTAAAATTGATAATATAGAGCAAAATAAAGAATCTATGAAAATACAATTCCACACTATCCTTGAGAAGCTAGATATAATTGAGAAAGTAGTTGCAAATCTGAAATCTTCTTATTTAGAAGAATCTCAACCTGCTTCTCCTATATTAATTCCTGACACTACTAATGATGCTTCATTTTCTTTATTTGGTTCATCTTCTCCTAATGACCATAAATTTTTGACATTGAAACAATTGGCTTCTACTTTATCTAATCCAACTTTAGCTAGAATAGTTGAAGTATCCCAACTAGCTATTGACAAACTTGAACTGGTTAAAAGCCAAACTGCAGAGCTTCAAACACAATTAGCTCAACTTAAAGTCAATGTCCTAGAAAGCCAATTATCTACTATACATATTTCTTCACCTGATTCTTTCATTCATAGTCTTTCCATAAAAGCAATGGAAGGAGAGACTAAACCCGCCCAAGTGGAATCAAAGCCAGAATCTTCTAGATCTTCTACCCAGTCTGCATGGGAGAAATGGTGTAATGCCAGATATGCTGGATCTAAAAAAGCCCCTATGGACATTGATGGACAGCCTCAACCTTCCATCAAACATGTTGATAATGCCCCTGTCTCAGATTTTGATTGTAAGAGTAAAACTGAGATAGAAAATATGATTCAACAATGGCAATCATGGGCTAAGACACAGAAGTTATTGCATAAAGATAAAGTGTCTTGGACTGATATAGCTTTACGCATCACTTGGGGGTTTGTTGGTAATTTAAGTTTTTGGTGGGAAAGGATAACTACTACTAGCAATCTTAGAATTCTTGAACATGATAAGCCTGTAGATGAGCTTGTTAAAGCTGTAGTTCATGAATTCTATGGAGATATCAGAGTCAATATGAGCCATTATGATGATCTCTTTATGAATCAAATACTCTGCCACCTATCTCAATTACCAAAATATTTCTGTACTATGCAATCCCTATTGTATAAAGTCCCATATCCAAATAATACTGCATATCTGAGGAAATACTTATCCTCAATGCCTGGTAAGGTTCCTGATCTAGTCAGAGAAAGACTAGAAGATTTAGAGATATAGATAGAAACATTATCTCTTGCTGGTTTACAAGAGTAGATTATCACTGCTCTCCAAAATGAATGTATGCGTAAGAATATAGCTAAATATTTAAAGAAACATTTAGGATTTGATTCTTCAGTTTGTGAAGTTTTTACTGAAACATCTAGTTTTGGATGTTCTCAGAAAAAGAAACAGTCGAAGAAATGGTCTAGTAAAAACTATGGTTGCTCAGATAAAGGAAACAAATCTACTAAGTCATCTCCTCGACAATTCAAAATGCCTAGGAGAAAAATATACTTTAAGAGAAGACCACAGCATCAAAGAGCCAAGTGTTCCTCATGTTTCATTTGTAAGAATCCTGGCCACTGGGCGTCTCAGTGTCCTCTGCGGTCGAAGAAAAAATCCCAGACCAAAATAATGGATTTGTTCTTAACAGGATATGATCCATCCGAATGGGACTTAGTCTCTCACCGTTCAGATGGTGAATACCTATCCATAACAGAGGATAGTGATTTATCTCAACCTGATTCCCCCAACCATTCTTCTGACTCTGAAGATTCCCTTCAACTTGAAGAATTAAATTTCCTAGATATCAAAATGATGTCTTCTTTTGTATATCTCAATTCTCTTCTCTCTCAGAGATCTACCCTCCAATCTAAAATGTCAGCCCTCACTCCTAGACAGTTCCAGTTATATGATCGCTATACTTCTCAGTTAGAGCACTTAAATGAACAAATCCAAGCCCTCCAACATCCAAGCGTGGTGAATATTTACCATTATACACCTATTGATGCTGAGTTTGTCCAACCTAAAACTACATCTCCTCCTCTGACAATAAAAGAACAAAAAGGAAAATCTCTAAGTATACAGTCTCCTTCTAGAGTGGAAGAAGATTCTCTTGAAAATACAATCTTCCTTCTTGAAGAAGAAATAAAATACAAAGAAGTATTAGTGTGAGATCTATGGAAATCTCTTAAGCTACAAAGAGAAGAACTGAAATATTTGAAAAGGAAAAGAAATGAAGATTTTGAAAAAGAGATATTTCCGGATGAAGAAGAGGTTGAAGTTCTTGAGAATAAAATGGTTAAAGGCCTAGATGACAGACTTGTCATCTCTGTACATATAAAAGTTTCAGGATATCTGCAATCCAGACTTGATGCACAAGTAGATACTGGTGCAATGAATTCATGTGCTAAACATGGAGCCATACCTGAATATTATTGGCAGCCAGTAAATATATCTTTTAGAGCTGTGAATAAAACTGAATTGAAAATCAAATACATAGCTCCAGATTGAGGCTGAAGTTCTTGAGAATAAAATGGTTAAAGGCCTAGATGACAGACTTCAGAGTCATCTCCTATTATTATAAAATTTTCGTGATATCTCGCATTGCATTACCTCTGATGCACAAGTAGATACTGTGCAATGAATTCATGTAAGCAAACATGGAGCCACACTTAATATTGGCACCAAGAAATATATCTTTAGAGCTTGAATAAACTCTGCACTGAAAATCAAATACATACCTGCATTTCCCAATATATATCCGTGATGAAAAGATAATAGTAACTTTCTATAGATTTGACACTGGTTCAGATATCTTGTTAGGACAAGACTTTGTGAATAAGTGTCTGCCATTAACTGTAGATAATAAGTTTGTATGGTTATTTGTAAATGGAAAATCATTGAAGATTCCAAGTAAATATGTCTTTGAAAGCAGAATTGCTGTAAAAGAATCTACAAAACAGGTAGAGAATTCTGCAAGTAGTCTTGCAAGAATCCAAAAGATAGTCACAAATGCCAATAAGCATGGATTAGACGTAATCAAGGATATAAAAGAAAAAATTGAGAATGATTGTACTTCTGAATATCCCGATACCTTTCCGGACTAGAGAGAAGTACTTTGTTAACCTGCCATATAAAGATAATTACATTCCCAAACCGTAGAAAGCCTCTTCCAACCATATGTCTCCCATAGAACTTGAATACTGTAAAAAGGAGATAGCAGAATTGTTGCAGAGAAAGCTAATAGAGAATAGTAGAAGTCCATGGGCATGTCCTGCATTTTATGTGAATAAGCATAGTGAGTAGAAAAGGGGAAAACCAAGAATGGTGATAAACTACAGAGATTTGAATGATGCTTTGCTTATCTTTAAGATTCCCTTTTCCTCTAAAGAATTATTAATTTCAAGATTAGAAGTGTAATGTGTTTGAAGCAAGTTTGATCTTAAGAGTGATTTAAGATTGGTATTGTTCTCAGCAGATAGGATATAAGATCAAGCGAGCAGCCACAAGGACAAAGATTAAATGAAGGTAATGCCATTTGTTCCCAAAGAATGCTCCTCAGAGTTTAAGAAAGAATGGATCTATATCTTCGCATATATCAGCTTTTTATTGTATATATTGATGATCTGTTAATATGCTCTGTAGATATGAAGTAGCATGTACAACATTTGAATATTGTTTATGATTTATTTTTCAAGCATGGTTTAGTGCTCAGTAAATCCAAATTATGTTGGGCACAAACTAAGATAGAATATCTTGGATTAATACTTTCCAAGGAGAAGTAGAACTCCAAGTCTGAAGATTCCCTTCAACTTGAAGAATTAAATTTCCTAGATATCAAAATGATGTCTTCTTTGTTGACCTTAATTCTCTGTGAGATCTACCTCCAATCTAAAAATGTCATCCCTACCCCCTCGACAGCCCAATTATATGATCGCTTATACTTCTCAGCTTAGAGCAATTTAAATGAACAAATCCTGGCCTCCATCACCAAGCGCAGAATATTCACCATTATACACCTACCGATGCTGAGTTTGTCCAACCTAAAACTACACCTCCTCCTTTTACAATAAAAGAACAGAAAGGAAAAGCTCTAAGTATACAGTCTCCTTCTAGAGTGGAAGAAGATTCTCTTGAAAATACAATCTTCCTTCTTGAAGAAGAAATAAAAGACAAAGAAGTATTAGTGCGAGATCTATGGAAATATCTTAAGCTACAAAGAGAAGAACTGGAATATTTGAAAAGGAAAAGAAATGAAGATTTTGAAAAAGAGATATTTCAAGATGAAGAAGAGGCTGAAGTTCTCGAGAATAAAATGGTTAAAGGCCTAGATGACAGACTTGTCATCTCTATACATATAAAAGTTTCAGGATATCTACAATACACACTTGATGCACAAGTAGATACTGGTGCAATGAATCCATTGCAATGAATTCATGTGCTAAACATGGATCCATACCTGAATATTATTGGCAACAAACTATATCTTTTAGAGACAGGAATAAAACTCAATTGAAAAATCAAATACATAGCCCATTTCCAATATATATCCAGGATGAAAAGATACCAGTAACCTTCTACAGTTTTGATACTAGTTCAGATATTCTGTTAGAACAAGACTTTGTGAATAAGTGTCTGCCATTAACTGTAGATAAGAAGTTTGTACAGTTATTTGTAAATGGCAAATCATTGAAGATTCCAAGTAAATTTATCTTTGAAAGAATAATTGTTGTAAAGAATCTACAAACAGTAGAGCATTCGCAAGTAGTCTTGCAAGAATCCGTAAGGATAGTCACAAAATGCCAATAAGCATGATTAGAAGTAATCAAGATATAAAAGAAAATATTGAAAGTGATTGTACTTCAGACTATCCTAATTCATTTTGGACTAGAGAGAAGTACTTTGTTAACCTGCCATATAAGGAGAATTACATTCCCAAACCGCAGAAATCCTCTGCCAACCATATGTCTCCCACATAAGTAATTTTGAATATCAGAAAAAGGAGATAGCGTGAATTGGCTAGAAAGCTAATAGAGAATAGTAGAAGTCCATGGGCATAACTCTGCATTTTATGTAAATAAACATAGTGAACAAAAGAGGGGAAAACCAAGAATGGTGATAAATTACAGAGCTTTCAATGAAGCTTTGTTACCTTTAAGATTCCCTTTTCCCTCTAAAGAATTATTATTCTCTAAGATTGGGAAGTGTAATGTGTTTAGCAATTTTGATCTTAAGAGTGGATTTTGGCAGATTGGTATTGTTCCTACAGATAGATATAAGACTGTTTTTGTTGTGCCACAAGGATAGTATCAATGGAAGGTAATGCCATTTGTTCTAAAGAATGCTCCCTCAGAGTTTAAGAAAAGAATGGACAATATCTCGCACATATCAGCTTTGTATTGTACATATTGATGACCTAATATGCTCAGAGATAGCTAAACATATGTACAACATTTGAAGTATTGCTTCATGATTTATTGTTCAAGCATGGTTTAGTGCTCAGTAAATCGAAATTATGTTGGGAACAAACTAAGATAGAATATCTTGGTCTTATACTATCTCAAGGAGAAGTAGAACTCCAATACCATGTCTTGAAGAAACTACAAGATTTCCCTAATGAGATTCTGGACACAAAACAATTACAAAGGTTCCTAGGTTGTTTAAATTACATACGGCAATTCTATGAGAACCAGGCCAAGGATGTGAGGATCATACAGAAGAGATTGAGTAAACCAATGCCCTGTAACCACAAAATGACACAGGTTGTCGAGATAATTAAGAAAAAGATCCAGAACTTACCTAAACTACATCTTCCCGACTTATCATTCCAGTTAATCTTAGAAACTGATGCCTCACATGAAACATGGGCAATGTGCTCTTCTTCAAAAGAATGTTCCTGAAGATTGGAAGAAGCATGCATATCTGGATGTGAGAAATGAGTCAAGATACCATTCTTCACATAAAGAAATTCTTGCTGTCGAGAATGGCATCAAGAAGTTCAAAATGTTTCTCAAACCTATACACTTTATTGTAAGAACTGATTTGAAACATATGAAAGGGATGTTGATCAATCAAAGGTTGCTTTGAACAGGAACAACAGAAGTTCTCAAGGGATGGAGCCTGCTATCACTATAATTTCTTAATTCACTCTAAACAACCAAGTGAAACATAAATTATCAACCCAGCAGTCTTTTGTTTCAAAGATAGTTACACTATATATGCTCAATTCCAAAGCACTTAGTCTTGTAGTAAATAAATCATTCTATCTAAACTTGTCGAAGTGAACTGAAGTTCAATTAAATCACACAGGAAAGAAATCTTCCTAATTGTAATTCCTTGTAGTTCAAATTAGAATCCCTGGATTACATTTTAAAGTATCATTGCAATGGGAAAGTAAACGACTATCTTGCAATCGTGAGAACAAGACCCTTATTCTCAACAAAGACTCGGCATTAACACTCTTCATGAAAGCAATAATGCGTAAAACAATAAGCTCCATCTAACAGAGAACAATGCACTTAGTTCCTTCCTGTCTAAGCAGAGCCTTGGGCCTTACTTCTCTTTAGCACACTTGTGAGATTGAGGTCTACAGAGAACAAGGCGGTCTAATTCCTTTCTTTCTAAGGAGGGATATCTAACCCAATTCTGATTAACAAAGGAAAAGTAAACAACTCCAGTAGGATGTGTTTTGGCTCTTCCTTTCTCGAGTAGGAACCCTAATCCAACTCTCGACTCATCACACCTGCGCAGGGTGAAAGGGAATCTACGTGAAGACAAGGCGTTGCAGCCCTTCCCCAATGAAAGGTGGACACTTAACCAAAATCTCTCAAGTTTCCAGCACACTTTTGCGCAGGGTAAAAGGAATTCCCATGTGAAGATATGTTGCAAAAATTCCTTCCTCGTCGAGGTGACTTTTAACCAAATCGCTAACACAACCAGGGAAAGAGATCTATCAAGTTCAGGATGGTTAGATTCTCCACCGAAAGAGAACCTTTATCCACCTTTGTCTAACACTAATCGGCGAATGAATCTCTCATAAAGGGTCCGACATTTAATCCCTTTCATTCTGCGGCAGAATTTAATCAAATCTCCCTCGCTAACATAAAATCTCCACACAAGATTATTTTGATAAAAAGAATTGCAAGTTCTATTCAATAACTAAGACATAGTCAATAGTGTTTCAAAGAACGCTAAAATCCATCAAACAAAGGTTTCATGCAAATAACAACAACAAAATATAAACAGAATTAAACAATCACACTTCTAAATAAGGGATGAATCTTGTGAAGAAGGTGGCCTTCTTCACAAGATTCACTTGAAATGGGAAAACTTAGAGACTAATTATCGTGCCAGCCTTCATTCATCCGCTGGAAATATCACATTACAAATTTGGAAGATCAGAATATCTCCGCCTCAAGTTCTTAGCATAAAATTTGATATTCCTTCAATGTTGATTTCCCTCACTTAGCGTGGAAACCATCGATACAATCCACATAAGGCAGATCCGATCCACAATTAAATCGATCTTCTTTCAAATCGTGATAGGTGTCTCATTCTTATGAATCAATGCTAACACAGTAATTTGAATGGCGCATTTCGCTATTTGGCTAGTGTAACACTTCTCCACACAGTCAGCTAATGCTGTTTTGTACTAAATCTAATGCCTCTCGCCTGGCTGGATCAGTTAGCCGCCGTAGATCTGTTTCAAAGATCACATGCCTCTATGTCCTCTCAAAGCGATTCCGTTCGGACCCAGTGATGCCCGTTTTGCTGATTCAGACTTCTGAAACGCGGTAGCTGCTTCGGTTTCGCATATGCAATCCTGATCGCTGCGAGCAGTTCGTTTCGCATATATGCCCGACTGTGTAGCTCGGTTTCAGATCGCCCATTTCCGTGTTTCAGCACTGGCCCTAAATATGGATACCTTATGTACTTCTTAATCAATGTTAGGTTCAAAATTAACAAAGTGTATTATGCAAAACAAATTGCCATATAGGATGAGAAAGGATCGCTAGGGATACCTAAGTGATTGATGAAGTGATAGTTAAGGAGCCTAAATATTGTGATGGCGTGGTATAATAATGGCAAAAAGTGAGCAAAGGCATAATATGTGTCCTAACATCCCCCGTACCCTTTAAAGTGTTGCATGTCCTCAGCAACTTACTCTGAATCAGTCCGGATAATTCCATTCGGGATCGTGTAAATTACCTGCCAGAATCAATCAGAGAAGGTATTTGGTCCGTCCGCTGCTCAACCCTGCACTTCCCGTGATTCGCTGTCATGTCACATTTCATTTGTGTAGCTTCAGAATCGATTTGATATTTTTCCAGAGGGCAAACTGAAAAGAGAAAATGGAAGCAACAATCCACTTTTCAAAGACAATGTTCATATAATCGATGTAATCGGGCACTGAAATTGCCGGGTTGGCGGTGGCCAAAAGACATATTGTTGCCTTCTTTTCTATGGAGGCCGCCGTATCAGTGTTATTATCCCAGAGGGCGGTGGACCAGATGGCACTAATGGATGCGTCAATAACACCGAATCACTTCATTGCAATCAGAGAACATGTTCACCATGTTTTTCTTAAGAATGCATGATATTGTGGCGAATTACACGCCTTTGAGGTTCTTTCGGGTCCATCCAAAGGAGGTGATTGTTTTCGTTGTTATTGGCAACTGAAGAGTTACCTTGCCAAAGGATTTGATTACGGAGAAAGGAAGTAAATTCTCGAATTTGAACATCCCCTACAAGAGGATTTATGTTCTGCTGAGCTATTTTCCTCGAATATCTTCATTATGGAAATATGCCTCATAGAGGGTAAAATATCTACTCAGAGTGCCTTTCCAAAAGTTTGAATAAAATCTATTGATGAAATGATTTAATGGGGCTTTCCTTCTATTATAGCCTGTATTTGAAAGCACATGAGTCTTTCTTCGAGGAATAAAGAATAGTTACAAAGATGGCTCTCAGGTTATTAGTTGCTGCATCATATCAAAGATCTCGATAATTCTATCTTTAATTCTCTCTGCTTCTTTTTCTTGACTTCTCAAATTTCCTCAATGGTCAGTCCAAAGCTTCCTCAATTTGAGAAAGTGATTCCTCCAGTTTGCCCGTTCTTGCAATTGAGCTTGCATTTCAAAGATACCCTTTTTCCACTTTTGTATTTCGGCATTTTCATCCCACGGGTGAGAAGTCTCAGTTTCAACATTTGAAGTGGTGACCAGGTAATTGAGTGGACTGCTCCTTTAGCGGAGAGATTGTCTGACTAGGAGGGGTGACTTCCTACATGGGTATTGTTTGCACAACCCTGTTGACAACATGGATTGCTTTCTTGATTCGGGAGAAGTCATCGGTTCTTGTGTCACAGCTACTTTTAGTTTTGAGTTTCGATGGATCTCACTGCAATTCTGTGTTTACGTCTTGCTTGACTTCAAAAGAGAAGGAATGGGTGCCGGGCCCCTCGTACTTAACTTGAGCTATCTTATACCACCGAGAGTAAATATTTTACATTGGCGTTATTACGGCCTTTGCACATGCTTTCTTCAGAGTTCGCTCTTCGTGATTGTTGTTCGCTCCAAGAAAGTGCACCACTTAATTCTTTTCTATATGCCCCTTTGCCCTCGGCCACACCCGCCGAGCACTCTTTCCAAGGAGACTTTAAAAATCGCTTTCCAAGACATCGCCATTGTTGGCTTCCAGATTTTAGATGATCGTTCTTGTGTTGCGCCATTGCCTTAATGGTTCGTGGGGGCGCCTATACTTGAATGGCCATCATGCCCCGTGATTCCGCCTCCCCGATGTAGGAGAGAGTGTCTCAAAGACCTTCAACTTCTAATTCCTGAATTTCAATGTCAATATCAATAGCCGGTTGTTGTGTTTCAACACTGGTGCTAGGTTGCAAAGAAATGCGTTTCAATTTCTTCAACTATATTATGGCCGGTTCTTGTGTTTCACCGGATGGGGTAAAGGTTTGGGTTTGCTTACTTCAAAAACAAATGCATGTCCGGTCTCCAAATTCCTGAAATTATTCATTGTCGTCACGAAATTTTGTAAGTCACCGTGGTCGCTTTGTTTCAAAATGTCAGTGGTCGGTTCTTTTGTTTCAGCCATTGAGTGGGTATTTGGTTCTTGTGTTTCATCTACCTTGTATTCAGTTGCCGGAGCGTCTGGTTCTTGTGTTACAACACCCATGGTTAGAATAGGCAAAAGGTCCTGGTGTTGGGGAGATTAATGGTTTACGGATTTCAAATAATTGATGGAGGATCTAGGGTAGAAGTCATCCGTGGTGGCCTCATTGAGGCTTTTGTTCTCTTTTTGTGCACGAAGGTGGAAAGGGTGCGATCCGTGGTCGTTTTCGTGGAGGTTTATCCTCAATGATAGGCGGTGGAATATTTTCTCGGGTTCAATCCTCAATTAGATATGAAGGTGGCGGAAGATTCTGGTGCGGTGTGCTAGGATTTCGGCATGGTAGGGGGTCTGATTGGTCGTATTGGCGAGCGGTGGGGTATCTTGGGAGAATCTAGTGGGGTTTGCTGCTGCTGTTCAGTTGGAACCTCAGGGTTTCCAGCAGATGGCACAGGGTTTATAGGTGGATGATCTCTGCTCAAAACCCCTATTGATGAGCAGTTGGACCACCATGGGGTAAGGGGTTGGTTTGGATCCTTTGCCCGTCCACAATAGTGTGCCATGTTCTTTAGACATCCCAACAGTGCTATGGAATATTAAATTCGCCTCCGAGCGTTCAGATGAGAAAGCAAAAGGAAGCTCATGTTGATAACCACTGGATAGCCAATTCCTCGCGAAGTCGTAGTTGCTTGATAAATCAAGCATTCTCCGAACACGGTAGTGAGCCGAAGAACCCTTCCTTTTTAGTATGATTTTCTCCTACCAGAAGAAACTCTCATGACGCTAATGATGTGCTTCCTACTAACCGTCGAAAATTATCCTTAGGGAGTCCTGAGACTGCAGCCATGTCTTGCTCTGTCACAGTGATTCGGACACTTGCGACGACCGAATGATCCTCTGGAAATTTCTAGCGAACTGTAATACCTGTGGTTCATTGTATCCTGGATCCTTCTGAAGTAATGGAGTCAACCTGCTTGCGCGAAGATTTTATATGCTACCGGATAATGTTCGAGTAATGCCGGTATGGTCTTTATGACGACAAAGTCTTCCCGAGAAGTTACTGTTTTGATAAGATACAACTTCAAGATTTCGTGTATCAGCACTGATGGATGGTAAGTTTTTCCGAGGGTTTAAGAATGAGTAATGGTTAAATGCGTAAAGATAGTGAAATGGAAATGGTGGCTGCATGAAATCGGAGGGTATGATGATATTGATTTGACGTGTACCGCCTTCCTGGTAAGTGTGATTAATGATAATGGTTCTTAAATGGTTGAAAGCCGAAATATTTTCTCATTAACTATGGTTTAATTTGATTACATTACTTTACATACCTTTGCCATACCATTTGGTTTGTTCAGCCAACCGATGCGATATGTTTGTTCGTGATGATGTTGTTTCGGGGGCGGCTTGATTATGTCACGTCTTGCTGTTCGAACTTTCGTTTGGGAGCGTAGAGCTTGCTGACGGACGATGGTAACGTGCGTTTGTTAAACGTAGAGATAATACCGCGGTGATGAAGGATCACTGATAACTGCGTTTCTAACACGGGAAGAAAATCAAAGAGTGCTTCAATCTGCTGGTGTTTCAGATCATGGATGAATGATGAAGGGTTGATGGCAAATGGTGTTTCAGTTGTACGTAAGATATAAACAATTGCTGATGGAATTTTTCGGCCGATGATGGAGTGGGTGAGAATGAAGGGCTGCCATAAAGGTGTTTCAAAGAATAGAAGCGCTTAAACAATTCACGGACTGAATCTGTTTCAAGAATGAAAATAATGGAAAATGGCGAAATTTACATCGAAGAATGTCAATGGTGGTGTTTCAGCATCTGGAAAATCAATTTAAAAGGTTGCTGCAATGGTGTTTCAGCAATGAGGGAGATGTGAAGGTTGCCGGTTTCGCCAGCGGGGAAGGGAGACCGGAAGGTTGTTGTGTTTCAGCAATGGAAAGGAAATGAACAAGGCCGGATGGATGTTTCAACAAGAATGATGGGGAAGCTCATACGGAGTATTCTCGGGATGGAGAAAACGAACAATAGTGTTTCAAAGATCAGAGTCACCAGCCAAATGGTATCAAAGATTGTGAAAACAGAATAGTGTTGCAATCGGTGTTGCGCGATCGAAAATCCAATAGTGCCACAATCGGTGTTAAAAGATCGTGAAAGCTAACAGTTGCACCGTAGTGTTGCAAAGATCGCGGAAAGCTTGTTTCTGGAAGAATCTTGCCTCTCCTTCGTACTTTTGATCCCGCAATGATATTTTGACAAAAAGGATTATTAGTATATAAAAAATCTAATTCAACCTAATTCCATCACTTAAGGAAAATCTAAAAGAATTAATTATTACCGGGGGTAGAAACCCCCCTTAATAAAAAGAAAACATGCCCCCGCTATGCATGCGTAGCCTTAAAATCTTCTTTGAAAAAGGGGCGCTGGTACAGATGGAGCAGATGACCATTTACAAGTAATGGAGTTCTAGATTCATCAATTGTAAGGAGCTCCACTGCTCCAAGTTAGGAAAAAACTGTGTCTACTTCAGAAGGTCCTAACCATCTTGTGTGCAGCTTCCCCTGGAATTCTTTAAATCTGGAATCGTACAGCAGCGCCCAATTACCTTCCGAACTCAAGAATTTGATATTTTTATCATGCCATTGTGATCTTTATCGCTAGAATTACGCTTGTTTGGTCAATGGCATCTATCTCTTTTCTTCTGAGTTCATTGTCACGCAACTCCGGCCGCTTGTGCATCGCTTAGATCGGCTGGCAACAAAGCAGCCCTAGGGTTTTTATTTCAAATTCCACAGAAAGACGACACTTTTTCCATAAAACTAATTCATAGGGAGAGAAACCTGTAGTATTTCTCCAGGTAGTTTTTGTAGGCCCATAATGCTTCAAGTTGAGCCTTTGGACCAATCCTTTCTACTTTCTCATCGCTTTTGAGAGAATGGATTCTATAACTTTATTTGTACTCTTCCACTGGCCCATTATTTGATGGTGGTATGTTGTAGTCATTCTCCGCTGAATATGATATCAAGGCTTTTGAACCCATGAGAAGAGAAAGGAGGTCCCTCCATTCCAACTAACTCTCTAGGCATTCCAAATCGGGTGAAGATGTCTCAGAACAAGAATTTTATAACCGCTTCTTCAGTTGCTCAGGAGGGCCTTTGCCTCCACCCATTTGGTCATATAGTCTTTACATATTGGTCTGTATAGACTAATATGTAAACTTTTTGATCGGATGGAGGGCTGATGGGTCCTATGAAATCTAAGGCCCATCTCTGTCAATGGTTCAAGTACTACCTGGGGTTTAATGGAATTTCATATATATGATTAGGTTGACCCATTATTTGAAAGCTATCACAGTCTTGACATATTTCTTGTACTAAGATTGAAGGCCAATAGTACCCTCTCATCCTTAGAATTTTGTATGTCAAGTTTTGTTCAAAAATGCCCTCCACAGGGCCATCATGACAAGATTTCAATATATCATACACCTCATCTTCTCTAACACACCTTCGATCTCTTGATCAGCTCCTGTAAAAAAGGTACCCACTTGATCCAACTATGCCGGGCACTTTGATGAACAATATTTTCTTCTCGGTAGGATAGGTGTGATGGTAACTTTCTCGCGAACTAAATAGTTAGCAATATCTCGATACCAAGGTGAGTGAGCAGAAACCTAAATAAATATCATCAGTAGCGAATCATATGACTGGTTACTATCATTGACTCCGTCAATCGAGAAAGGAAACTACAACCAGCATTTTCTTTTCCGGCCTATCTACACCAGATATCAAATTTTGCAATAATAGTAGCCATCCGTGACTTAGCATTTGTATATTAGGTTTGGTCTTCATTAAGTATTTGATATTTGAGTGATCAGTATGGAAAAAAATAGAATAGCCATTAATATAATGTCTAAATTTGTTAATTGCATAAATAACTCTAGAAATTCTTCTCTCAGACTGTATAATTTATTTCAGCAGGGGACATATTCTTACCGATGAAGCTATATATAAGGGAGATGATCTTCATGGATTCCAAAAAATGTACTCCTATAGCAAACATCAAGCATCTGGAGAGGATATGTGAAAGGAAGTGGTCCAATCGTGTCCTCTGTTGATAGGGTCAGACACTTTATGTTTATGTCCGGCGCTTCTTCACAGAATTATTCCAATTAAATGCATTTTTCATTTCATCAGTAAGACAAACAGTGGAGAAGCTATTTGGAAAAGTTCTTAATAAATCTTCCGTAGTATCCAACATGTCCTAAAGAGCTTCTTACATCTGTTTGGGTATTGGGAGTAGGGTAGGTCCTAATGACGTATTTTGATGGTCTATGCTGGATTCTTTGAGATGAGATGAATGTCCAAGCACTACTCCTTCACTGCCATCATCATGGCATTTTTCCGGCTAAGGAAAAGTTGGTCTTGTATACATCTTTAAGTACCTTCTCAAGGTTCTCTGCTTCCCGAAAAGAAACACCATAAGGGGTAAAAGTGGTCCATAAATATTTCCCATGAGTCACAAGCATATCAGAAAATTCCAAGACTGCCTTTGAAGGTTGTTGGCATTACATAGTCCAAAGACTCAGAAGAAAAGGTCTCAAGGGCTGGTGGAAGGTGGTTTTGTCTTGATCTTGAGGTGCGATTTTTATTTGGTTTCAGTGGGTACAACCAAACCATCTAAGAAAGAGAATAATTTCTACTCCCACAAGAACATCTAAAACGGATCAATGAATGGCAAGGAAAGTGGTCTTTCCAGTGGCTTTATGAAGCTCCAGAATTCCACACACTCTCCATTTTCCGCTCTTTAGGAACTATTACCAATGGAGATACCCATTCACTATATGATATAGGATAAATAAACCTCAGACAGTAATTTTGGAAGTTCTTCCTTCAGGATTTCTTAAGTTTAAATTCATCATTGGCTGATGGGATTAATGATACCGCCCTTAATGTATATATTTTGTGAGTGCACTACGATATTCCTTTCATGTCTGCAGGTAATCCCATTAACGTTTCTTATTTTCCGGCGGACTTCTGAATCATTGTGGTTTCAAAGATCTCACAATGAGGTTTATATTGAAGCCCGTGTCGATTTCAATTGGTATGCTTGGAGGAGATGGTTTTAGGGCGCTTGAGGTGGGCTTGGCCGAATCAAGGTTTTCGGGGTTATTTAATTCACTATCACAGTGAATTGATTGTGAATTTCTGGTGTATCAGAGGATGGCTCACAACAAATTATTTATACTCTCATATCCTCGCTGGGGGTCTTCAAAGTTTAGAGCTTATCCGATAGTCATATGGTTACGCTTATAGGTTGATCTCAAAGTCATCTAATACGTATTATCATTATTAGCGTGTGTGGCATGAGGGTAGAGGTTAAGCTGCTTTGTTTCATAAATCATTCGAATTTTCATTGATTCTCGATCGATGCTCGATAAAGATCGCCAGTGGCTAACCACTACCGCCTGCATCAGAGGGTGGCCTCTGCCTTATTTTAATGCAACATCAGAAATCGACCGGTAATTCTGAAGATCACAGTGATGCTAAGATCTTCAATGACACCTTATGGTCTAATTGTGGATCGATAAGCCAACTCTAAGATAGTAGGGGCTTCTCTGACTCTCGTCTGTAATTGTAGCAATTGTAGAGTTTCTAAAGTCACGATATTTGTATCGTGATCTGGCCTACCAGACACGAGGGATTATTGTTTTGCCAACTTGTAATAGCGATGTGGCTGTGGATCGCCATATTTTGACTGGGGGAGTCTTACCCGTCATTAATGCGGACAAATCTCACATGACGTGGACTATAAGGGGATCCTGGATTTCCCACGGATTTTGATACAGATATCTCTCATTGTTTTGGCATAGATGGGTACATCGCGAGTGCTTTTCTGTAAAGGGAATTTTAACATATAAATTTCCGAGGTTCTCAAGAGATTGTGCTACCGGGTAGTTCAGGCGTTTCGGTCAAGGCTAAACGCTCAGAAATGGTGTTGTTTCAAAGAGCATTGTTGGAGGATGATTGTACCTTCGTGCACTAGTGTTCTGTTTCTTGTCGTGAGAGGTACGATCAATCCAGGTAGGTTCCACTATTCTTCCTGATCGAAGATGGATATCGTTGTATTGTGCAGGGAGGAGGGAAGGCGTGGGCTGATTATAAACATCAATGCACCAACAACTTATTATTTGGGTTGGGGTTAGGTTGGACATGTAGCTGGCCCTGGTTGCTTGGTTAATTGAGAGAGTACTCACTGGCAAGGAGAGGGTTGTGGGAGTTGAGGTAACTAGTTTTGAAAGGGGGCTTGTTTGCCCTTCCAATTTTGATTCCACCGATTTTGATAAGGCTGTTGCTGTTGTGGAGGCCATGGGGTCCAGGAGGAGGGATTAACAAGGGGTGGGTTATTTTGCATGGGTGGGTACGTTTGTCGTGGATGGGTAGTTCTATTTGATTAGCGAATGCATCTGATTGAAGGGGGTAATCTATTTGATTATAAGCGTAATAATTATCTGAACATTAAATGGCATGTTAGAGTTCTACCTTGTCCTCGTGGTTTGCCATCATTCTTTGAGTCATCATATAGACAAAATTTCAAATTTCTTCGTCCGTTGGTTGCAGTACTGCCTTAATACTTGGTGTAGAGATGGAAAATTTTGGGTATCATGATCTTCGTCACAAATAGTGCAGATAGTTTCGCCCAAGGGATATCTTTTTTGGGTGCTTATCTCCGCATTGAGGACAAAATATAGACAATGCTGCTTCATTTCTTTCTTTTTCTTAATCTGCTAGGTATCCATTTGTGAGGCAAAGGAGCCAGCATTTCACTTTAAATCTCAAAGATAAATCTCCATCTCATCTTTTTGTTGCTCCTCCATTGGCTGATTTTTGATTCTAGAGAAACGTGTCCCCCATGCATTTGATCTCAAGCTTGTTCCTCTGAACATCTTTGCACAAGCTGACACCACATCATACTGCCCCTTGGATATGTCCCCTTTCCAAGCATGTTCAACATATCCGGAGAGACATCCACTCCTTTTAATAAAATAGTCTTTGGTGATGTCTCATTTATATTGGGATGATTGGATCTTTGTAGATTGTATTAAAGCCTCTCTACAAAGTCCTCTGATTCTCATCTTCTTTCTCAGATCATTTAAATAGCTCCTTCTTTCTCTTGTTCCAAGAAAGATCCTGGTATTTATTCATGAATTTCATTTTCATTTGGTCCCATGATGTGATTACATGCTCTGGCTGGCTCATAAACCATCTTAATGCATTTCTATTTAATGTTGATGGAAATAGCTTTAGTTTCGAAAGCATTAGAAGCGTAATCATAGCTTCTACACAATAAATCAAACTCAAACAGAAATTCATCAGTATCCTCTAATGATAGCCTACATGGAAATTTGGCAATGCCTAGAGTGGAATATTTTCTTATGGAGATGTTCTCTAAAGGAAATCACTCAATTAGAAACTTTAATGTGGAAAAAGATTTTTCATCTTTTACTTCTCCTTCATGATCTACCTGCTCTTGATGCAGTTGCTCATTAAACTCATCCATATTTTCTTTCCCTGTTCTGCTTCCCCTCAGCTTGCTCGTCTCTCAATATCTCCTTTCCTGCTTTTGAACCTGCCTCCTAGATTCAAAACTTCTTCCCTGCTCCAAAATGCTCTAAAAATGAATGGAATTCTTTTAAAGATTTGTCAAGTAATAAACAGATTCAGACTTGATGTACATTGTCACAATGAAGGTCTTTTCTTCCCTCCTTTCCTTTTCCTTTGCCACCAGACAGGTTAGTGTCTGTTTTTAGGTTTTGGGGTTCATGCATTCTTTTTAACTAATAAGAGAAAATCACAAATGCTTCGAAATCTATATTATTCTGCAACTACGGGCCTAAAAATGTTGGTCACTATAATTGCTTAATTAATTTCAAAACAACCAAGGAAATATAAATTATCAACCCAGAGAAGTATTTTATTTCAAAGATATTAAGACATATATTCTCAATTCCAAAAGAATTTAGTGTTGTAGTAAAGAAATCATTCTATCTAAACTTGTCGAAGGAACTGTCTCCTGAATTAAATCACAGAAAGAAATCTCCCTAATTGCACCTTTGTAGTTCAAATACTTAATCTTGGATTACATTTTAAAGTATCATTGCAATGGGAGAATGACTATCTTGCAATCAGAGAACAAGACCATTACTCAAATGTAGAGACTCAAAGACTAACACTTTTCATGAAAAGCAATAATGAAAACAATGTTTCCCATCTAACAGAGAACAAAGCACTTAGTTCCTTTCCTGGCTCTCAAGCATTTTAAATTTTACTTCTTGCTTAGTACACTTGTGAGATTGAGGTCTACAGAGAACAAGGCACCATCTCCTTCTTTCTAAAGCAGGATCTCTAACCCGCCTCATTACGGTGAAAAGTAGACGTTTTAGTAGGATGTTTGGTTCTTTCCTTTCCTCGAAAGAGGGAAACCTTGAATCCAACTCTACTAACACACTTGCAGAGGTGAAAGGAATCTACAGAAGACAAGGTGTTGCAAAATTTCTTCCTCGGTCGAAAGCAGGATATTTAAATCCAAATCAGTTAGCACTTGGTGGGTAGTTGTTCTATTAGAAGATAAGGTGTTTCAGTCCCTTCCTGGTTGAGCAGTGACTTTTAACCAAACCTCCGGGCTACTACTAAATCAGAGGGGAGAGATTCATCAAGCTCTAGATGAGTTTAGATTTCCTTCCCTGCCTGAAAGGTGAACCTTTATCTTGCATCTTTGTCTAACAATTTAATCAAGTAGGGAAATTGTTCTAATGTGAGGGTCTGATGAGTTTTAATCCTTTCTGTCTGCGGCAGAATATTTAATCAAATCTCTCAATACAAAAATCTCCGCCACAAGATTTCGTCGGAGAAAGAATCGCGAAGTCTATTCAATAAATTCAAGACAGCCGTAAGAGTGTTTCAAATGTCCAAAATCCATCAAACAAGAGCCTAGCAACAATGTCAAACAAAATATAAACAGGAATTAAACAATCACACTTAATTCATAAGTGAATCTTGTGAAGAAGGCGGGCCCTTCATACAAGACTTCCCCGAACGAAACTTAGAGACTAATTATCAGCAAATTTCTTATTCATCCACAAATATCACATTACAAATTGGAAAGATCGAACACGCCCCGCTTCTCTCAAGTTCTTAGTACATAAAGTTGATATCTCTCAATGGTGATTTCAATTTAAAGGGAAATCCTATCGACACAATCATTACAAGGCAGATCCGGATCCTACACTAAATCAGATCATCTTTCTAAATCAGCATAGGTGTCCTATTCTCACGCAACCATCGCTAATATGTAATGGATCGGGCATTGTCGCTATTTTACCGTGTAACTTTCCAAATATAGATGCTAATGTCAAGCTTTTAGCAAGCGCAATTCACGGCCCAGGTTTCCATGGATCAAGTTAGTCACAGACTGTTTCAAAGATTCGGCGCGGCCTTCCTGTCTCAAAAGATCCGTTTCAACCGAAAGATACCCTGTTTGAAAGATCCGTGATTCTGGAACTGCAGGCCTTTCTTTCTTTGTTTCATATGCATCCTCTGATCGTAGAAGCCTGTTTCGGACATATGCGCCCTTGGACTCAGGTGTAGCGCTCTTCCGTATTTCAAAGATCACCAGCTCGTGTTTCAAAAGATCTGGCCCTAAATATGGATAATTTATGTACTTCTAATCAATGTTTAGGTTAAAAAGTAATGTAAAGCATTATGCAAAACAAATTAAATATATATGATGAGAAAGGACGTTGTATACCTTGGAGTGATCGGATGAAGTGATAATATGAGTCTAAAATACGTGATGAAGGGCATAATAATGGCAAAAAGTATGAGAAAAGGTACACATATGGTCCCAATAGAGCCTATGGCTTGACGGTTATGACTTTGATATACAATACAAGCCTGGTAAAGAAAATTGCATTGAAGATCTTTTGACAAGAGAAGCCACTCCACCAAAAGAACAAGACAAACATTCAAATGGTTTATCCTCCTTGAGCACCAGATGCTCCTCCACCAGGGTTCAAATGGATCCTAGTGTGTGATCATTGTATATATTGTTACTGTTTTGAGTGTTTATGTAGTTGTGTAAAAAGTAGTCCAGCATGTCTTCGTATTCTAGAATTATGGATACAGATGTATAATGATTTTGAATCATTTGGTAGATACTTCAGAGAAAATAGAGATCTCTTTAGAGGTGTCATGAATGGAGGTCCTAATCAAGGACAAGTATACATCATCCTACACTCTCCAAATCTATCTTATGAGGAATACTGCAAGATAATGCTTCAAACAAAATATGATGGATCTTGCTGGTTAACTTTTGAATGTTCTGTATTCAAAGATTATTATTATGATTGGTCAGGATGGATTTATTTATTATTCTGGATATACTGCCCAAGAGATGCTGAATTCTTTCAAAACACTAATAGAGAAGCCTTCAGGTTATGGTTTCATGCAGAAGTTTGTGAAGCATCTCACCATGAAGCTTGGTTTGTTTTTAACCTCTCCTTTAGAGGAAGTGAGCTACATTATTTGCTGACAGAACCATATGAAACTCCTTGCTACAAAGTTACAAGTGAATTCTTTGGTGAACTCTGTGTACCTGATGATGAATTGATTCCCGCAATGCTAGGGTCACCTTTCTACAGGAGCTTCAAAGCAATATTTCCACCGTTCTCGAATGGAGACAACTCTCCACCCAGCAGTCATGAATACAATAGCGATTTCTCTTTTGACTCTATTGCTGAGTACAATATACAGAATATGTTAGAAGCGTGATGGACCCAAAATTCCATGATATGAAATAAAGTTTGTAATAATCCTTTTCATGTCTATCTATTTACAAGGTGTCCCGATGGTTCGTGGGTTCTGTGAACTCCATAGTGTAAAGATTAAGAATATTTGGGTTTACTTTACTTTAGTCTATGTCATTCCGTAAAAGATATGATGGGTCCCCATATTTTCCAGCCTATGATGAGATAACAGCTGTAGTCTACAACTGTCCCATCTAGATCTTTCATGGAATCTTTAGTAACTGGCAGTTGCCCATATCTAGTTACCGGGAACTGGCTAAGATTTCTATAAATAAAGCTCTAGACTCCCATTTTGATCATCCAGAATTGAGTCGAGAGAGAGTCCTAAGTAAGAATATAGAGTCGAGTAGCAGGTATCCTATTTTCTTCACTCGCCTTCGGGATCTTGTGAATGCAAACAAAAAACATTGATCTCAAGTGTAATAAGGTCCTCGTCTCGGCCTGATAAAAGGAGATCCTAAGTGTAATAGCGTCCCGCCTCATGGATGCGACTTTGGTAAAATTGGTATCGAGCCAGCCAGGCTGTTCCGTTCATATGTAGTATTTTGCCTCGAAAGCAAAGCAGCTAAGAGCCCCGCTAATCTTTGTATCTTCGAGGACATAAGACCGAATGCCCTGCTTCAGTAAAATATATCTCAATAATATGTATTGTCATTCATGCCTCTTGCATGATAGTCTGTAACTGAGTATGACAGATTAATATAAAAAAAAGAGTTTTGAAGTATTGTTATTATGAATGAGCCTTGTGTCTGAGAATTCTGGTTGCTAGAAGTGCAAAGTTCAGTTATTGTGACGTGATTTGGCTTGCAGTAGTCTCCAGCAGTTGCTGTAGGACTTATAAGTCAGCGTTGTTGCCGCAGAAAGGCATTGTTGCTGCATTCGATCCTTTTCCTATTGTAAGTGAATCTTACCACATTATCTTTTGCTTACCTGCAACACTCTAAGGAATTTTGTCAGAAGTAGCAGTAATTCATTATGGCTTCACAGAAGGACTGTTCATCTCATGATCTGTCATCTCTCATCAAATATAAACCTACTAAGTGGTATTCCAAGTTACTTAGTCAGTAACTTGGAATACCTTTCAGGACACCTTGATTTCTGGTTTTCAAGCCCCATTGCACAATGGTCCTGTTTGGTCCTCAGCTTTGCCACGATATCAAGTTCCCTCCGAGATCCTTACATTAATTCCTTGTTG
>SNQJ01S0026946.1:17944-55246 GCA_010110895.2 Picea sitchensis
TGGGATCTATGTGATAAAGAGTTGTAAGTGATTTGTGCATACTGTGTGAGGCTTGCAAGGCTAGTACAAATAACTGTAAGAGGCCGTGTGAAGGCTTGGTGCTATACCCTAGCTAGAAGAAGAAGGATCTGGTGGAGTGCGCGTAGATCTCCTATCTTCTGCGGAGTAGAAATTGGATTCTATGTTCGTCTAAGAATCTTGACCAAAGATAATAAATAAGACAAGAGTTGGTGGATGTAGCCCCAGGGTGGGGGTGAACCACAGACATGCTGTGTTGCTATGCTTTGTGTGATGTATTGATGTGTTTATGTGTTTACTTGCTTAGTTATTTAATATAGATGAATGATATGTTGATGCTTAGTGGTTAATAATATGGATGGATGTTAGATCTGAATTATGTACACATGCTTAGTGCTTAAATACCTTAGATTTGAATAAATACTGCAATACTCTATAATTAGGGTTTAACTACGTTGTAACTAAGACTGGATATTAATGAATGTTAATTGTTGAGTGCTCTTTTAAGTATTAGAATCACAGATCTGTGTCCCAACTAAGGTTGCAGACATCTGAGTCCTACAACCACCCCTACCTCTACCTTGGGTGAGACTTCATATGCTTTGCAAGTGTTGTCAAAAGGGCCGGTAGTTAGGGTTTTGTTGGTACATTGTTGTAGCGTTGAACCCTGGGTCTTCCCCTGTGCCAAAAAATGGTTCCGTTATTGCAACCTGAAATTGTGATTGCTGGGAACTGAGGAAAAAGAATCTTTGTGCGAAGATCTAACCTGAAATTGTGAAAGCTCTGTGCATAGATCTGTCACTTTAGTGCTCAGTATTCTACTTTATCTGTGAAACTCTGTGTTAAGAAAATATGTCCAATCTGAAGAAAAGAGGTAAGATCTGAACACTTTGTGCTCTGATAGAGGTAAGAATAGTGAAAAGTTTCAGATCTGGAAGCTTTGTACTCTGCTGAAGATAATATTAGTGGAAATTTTTGTTTCTAAAGTATGGATCTAGGTATGTTTGATAAGATGTTTCCTAGCTTGAAAACTAGGGCACTGATAGAAGAAAGAAGATTTGATATGAGTATATCTGATAAGAATAGTGAAATATATGTTATACCTATGAATAGAGAGAATGTTTGGACTAACAAATGGATGCAAGACCCTCGAAATAATTTTTTGCAGGTTGGCTATCATGATCCTAGTGCGCAGTACAGGAAAGGCTGGGGATCATTTAAGAGAAAGAGGAGATTAACCCTTTGTTACAGTTGCAGAAGACCATGACATCTGGCTAAGGAATTTCCTGGTAGAAGACCTAGTTGCCTCTATTGCAAATCTATGGACCATGAAGTTTTGGATTTCCCTAGAATGATTGCTAAGGTTGAAAGGATGAATATGAGACAATAAGACCATGAGAAATGTCAAGCAACTGAGATTATGACAGAACCCCAGAAAGAATCAGAAAAAGTATTGCTACAGATGAACGAAAACCTGAATGACCACTGACATATCAACATATTATGGATATTCAAAGAAAAAGAGTGCATTGAGACAATAATAGGAGACTTTGACATTGACTGTGTTCTGGATGAGGAAACATAAGTGAATATCATGACAGAAAGAACTTGGAAACTTTTAGGGGAGCCTGCTATGATTCCTTCATTGGGAGGAATAGGATTATTCAGAGGAAAGATGATAACCCTATGTGGAATACTTACCCAGATATATATGAGTGCTCATGGAACTTCGATAGAGGAAGAATTTGAAGTTGTTAAATTTATTGAGAACAATGCTCCATTTTCTATGTTACTAGGAAAACCTTGGATTGAAGGAGATCGGGACAGAAGGAAAGAAGAAGAAGTCTTAGAACAAAAGAAGAAAGAGTTGAAAGATTTCATGAGTAGGAGGATCGCACACTTGATTGAAGAACATGAGAACCAAGCAAAGCTATTTAAAACTAGAGACTTGGATGTCGAAGTGGGAAGAACACTAGAAGACCCATATAAAATTGAAGTACCTATTCTAGATACAAATGAAGTATTACCCCCGATTTCTAGGAAATAATCTCAACAGCACGAAGTTACTCTACCAAAAGAAGATAAGAATCATAATAGAAAAAGGAATTCCGAGACGAAGCTCACTTGAAAGAAGGCTAGAAAACTAAGTAAGAAGAGAGCTAAGATCGAAAAGTTACAGAAGGTTCCAAAGGGAACTTCGCAGAAGGAAAATTTACAAAATTGGAACTTTATCGGGATCTCAGAACTGCGTCACATGGAACTTCTCCATGGCGAAGCAATATAGCCATTGGAAATAGTATAACCGTTAGACCGATGACCCGAACAAGTAGAAAGGCATTTATGGTCAAAAATTTCACCACCAGACCATTGGGACCGTGCCATAATGGACATAACTGATTTAATGAAGGCTTATCAATCGTTGCAAGAGATCTGTTGCCAAGTTATCTATTTATCCCGTTGCACTGTGCAACGAGAACACTTTTTCCAACCATGACTATCTAAGCCCACTGAATAGTTGATTTCGCATAGTGTTCATCATGCTATTTCTATATATCCCGTTGCATTGAGCAATTACTCTTCTAACTTGAGATATTAAACCACGAGTGTGTATGTCCAAAGAACTTAGCACACTTCAAGAGTCTATGAAGGAAGTAATCATCGACCTCATGACTAAGAGAGTCATGTCTGAAAGAGTGATGTCTGTGGGTGTACAAGCATCCTCGATGAGAGGAGTGCAAGCCTCTCTGTCAACTGCTCACAGAGCCGGACCATCCTGACCATCAGAAAAAAAGAGAACCAAACACAGAGATGACCTAGAAAATGCGAAGATGATCCCGACCATATTTCCCAAATACATCCCGCCTCTGGTCGATGTGGTGAGTCGTGATATTGTGCCAATATATTTAGAGTACACCATGGTTACTGGGTACCTCCTGAAGGGGATACACATAGTTTGAGTGCAGCAGGACAAGATTGCAACGTTGAAGTTCAGTGACTTCAACCTCGGAGATCGTAAGAACTATAGTATGCTCACCCCATATAAATACTTGACCAAGACGAAGGGGAAGAACTCAAAGATAATACCCCAACCGTGGACAATGAACCTCACACAGTTCACCTTGTTAAACGTAATGAAAATCCCACACTTTGGAAGGCACCAGGAATTCAACACCTGTGTCAGGCTATTGATTTCATTCTACCATGGCAACTACTTATGGCTAGACCTCTGTATCATAGTCGATCCAACGTTGATCCATAGGATCACAGGATTAAGTATGCAAGGACCCGACCCGCAGGAGTTCTATCCAGGAAAAGCAACAGATCGCACACTAGCACAAAAGATCAAGGATACATATGACGATGTTGAAAAGGGGACATGAGGCTAGAAGGTAGCCTCCATCCAGAATGGCGCAGTGCACCTAGCCTACCAAATAATAGCCGAAAAGTTAGTAAGGAAGAACAGACCTACGCAGGTCACAAGATTTGTCGTTGACCTCGCAGGGAAGTGCGTGGAAGGTCTACAGATGAACTGGTCAAACTACCTAGTTAATTAGCTGGACCTAGACTGTCGTGAAGCACAGGATTAGGGCTACGAGTTTCACTTTAGCTGACTCTTGATCCTCATCACTTTTTTTACCTGGGATATTCTGGAAGGTATGACCTTTCCAGATATTGAACCATTCAATCTGCTTGTTGCGAACTTCACCACACTCTGGTACTCGAGTGATATGAACAAATAGTGGCAGTCGAACGCTATTTTTCAAACATATTACCTTCAGTTGAAGAGAGCCATCGAAGTTGAACCTCGCATGACTCCGAACACCCTACCGAGGTCCCGACCCTTGATGAAGTTCTACGTAGATTGACACTTCATCTACCTTACAACGCGAGCTGATGAACATAAGGAGCAGCTTCAGTCATACTATAAACTCACAGAAGAGGACCTTAAGGAGATCACTAAGGACTGGTCCGCAGACCTCCTTATCCCCACTGACCCTGCAGAGATGTCTGACCCTGAACTGGACAACCCAGAGACCACGCACAAAGAACATGATACACCCGGACCCAACAGAGCGAAGAAGACCGAAGAGGTCCAAGACTTAAGAAATGCCTCAGGAAAGACTTCTTTTGTATCACTTGACCGAGGGGGTGATGACGAAGAGATAAATGGCAAAGGAGATGAACAAAAATAAGGCGAAGTAACATCGCCTAGAGATGAGACTGGTCCCCTGAAGAAGAGGAAGGTTTCTCCCCCGAAACCTTCTTCCCAGAAGAAATCAAGAGCCACTGTGACCAATATGAAGAATGTGCTCACTACTAATGATTTTGACTTCATCATAGAAACCCTAAATGACGCTTCGCTGGAAATCGTGGAGAAACAAGAAGCTAAGCAGGGGGAAATGTACAACATAACTAAGGTCAAATTTCGAGGGGTACAAAAGGCCCTTCAATCCATCCGTGCAATGTCCATTGTGTCCCTACCATTAGGAGAACCATAGTTGGGAGAATATCCTGCCCAACTCCACCGACTAGTTGATGCGGTCGAAGCTCACCTTCGTCGCGCATAAGAAGAAACAGAACAAGCCACCCAGGCCTTGAAGCAAGGGCAAGGCGTAATTGTAGAACATTGCAGAGTTGCATAACATGAGAAGGTTGATCTCCAGGCAAAGTTTGAATAAGATAAAGTACAAATGCAACAAGAAAAAGAACAGTTGCTCGCAGAGCAACTCAAAGTGAAAGAAGAAATCAACAAAGAACTCCACTTTGTGACAAGATTAGAACCACAGGTAGAATACCGAGTCACACACCAAGTAGAACAGCTCACAGAAGCTATCCAACAGCTACAAAAATGAATAGCAGACTTAGAGATTTGCACCGTACTCGACACCCAACAAGATGTAAGGGATCAAAGAGAAGAAATTGCTCAAAGCGTAGTTGAAAGAATCAAAGTCCTTGACCTGGAATGAAAGCAACTGAGTGATCACAGTGCCCAGACATATGAGCGAATCATTGAGAATCCAGAATTGAAGGCACTGGACTCACAACTACATGAAGAAAAGAAACAAGCAGAGACAATACATGCGCAGTTGAAGCCCCTGTTAGTTGTGGAAAGAATGAAATGATCCCAAGAGAAGTGCACTGCCCAGCAACAGGTCCACACTATTCAAAGTAGAGTTATGGAAGTAATTCAGGGGCTCCAACTTGTACAGGATGAGGCTTACCAACAGTTCACAGATATCGAAGGTCGAGGAGAAAAACTGGAGCAAGTCGTCACTATAGCTGAACAACGCCTAGAGGGACCTATCAACGAAGTAGTCATACAAGAGTTCGTTGAAGAGGAGGCCATGGCACAACAACAAGTCGAAGCAGCTAGAAGCCAATCTCAAGGATTTTGAAGCAGAAATAATCAAATCAGAGTGACTCGGGACAAGTCACATGTGAGTGTTGGGGGCGTTTTGGCCCTTGACCAAGTTTTGAGGATTCTTGGTCATGTTTGACCTAATTTTGGGACTTCGACAGGTTGTCGAAGGCGGAGTGCAAGACGAAGTGGAGATCATGGGATCTCAGCCCCTTTTAGGGCCCTTTTTGGGATTCAGGATCATGTAATGGGTATGGGATGTCGACCCATGAGTTTACCCATGTTTAGGCCTATTTTGTAATGTATAAATAAGTAGCTAAGCGATGTAAGAAAGGGGGGGGAGAGACTGAGAGGCTAGTGTGCTAAGTGCTAGAGTGGGATCTATGTGATCAAGAGTTGTAAGTGCTTTGTGCATACTGTGTGAGGCTTTCAAGGCTAGTCCAAGTAACTGTAAGAGGATATGTGAAGGCTTGGTGCTATACCCTAGCTAGAAGAAGGAGGATCTGACAGAGTGTGCATCGATCTCTTGTATTATGCGGAGTATAACTTGGATGCTATGTGCCTGTAAGAAGCTTGACTAAAGATAATAAAGAAGAGAATATTTGGTGGACGTAGCCCTAGGGTGGGGGTGAACCATGCACATGCTGTGTTGCTATGCTTTGTGTGATGTATTGATGTGTTTATGTGTTTACTTGCTTAGTGATTTAATATAGATGAATTATCTATTGATGCTTAGTGCTTAATAATATGGATGGATGTTATATCTGACTTATGTACACATGCTTAGTTCTTAAATACCTTAGATCTGAATAAATACTGCGATACTTTTTAATTAGGGTTTAACTGTGCTGTAATTAAGACTGGATATTGATGAATGTTAATTGTTGAGTGCTCTGTTAAGAATTAAAATCACATATCTGTGTCCTAGCTAAGGTTGCATACATCTGAGTTCTGCAACCACCCCTGCCTCTACCTTGGGTGAGACTTCATATGCTTCGCAGGTGTTGTCGAAAGGGTCGGTAGTTAGGGTTTTGTTGGTGCGTTGTTGTAGCATTGAACCCTGTTTCTACCCCTATGCCAACAAGAATTTGGAAGTTGGTGCTTCCTATGAATGTGTTCTTGATATATATAAGAAATCATTCCATGGTTTTCTCCCATTTGGGTTTCCACGTAAATTCTGGTGTATTGTGTATCTTTGGTTGTTTATTATGCACTGGTGAATAATATTGTTTATGATGCAATGATATACTAAATGCATAAGTGATAAACTATTGAATATCGTTGTTAAAGTTGATGATTATATGTTTTTATTAAAATTGGTAAAAGATTTCATAATACTGATTCACCCCCTCTCAATATTCCAACAATTCGCCTTCATTAATATATCACATGCTTGCTTAAGTTATAATGAGAGGCTCTTTGATGTGTATTTATACTATTTCAAGTACCTCCTTTACTTCATTATAGGGCCGACCTATAACTTTTTGTTTACAACAATGTTTCTCCTTTAAATAATTTTGGGGCCGACTTGTAACTTCTTGTTTCAACCATTTGGGGGATTTTTAACCATACTTCGGGTCTTCATATTTAAGAATATATGACTTCTCAACCATGAGGAACCACATGGTGTACCACCTAACATTGGAAACAACATGAAGAGGACTATCCATCTATGAGAGTTCTGAATGCATTTGCAATGTTCTTCGTACTCTTTTTCTCCAATCAACTTCGAGGTTCATGATCACACCTTCGGGGCTTCTTAATTACTTAACCACTTAACCATACTTCCAGGTCTTCTTGTAGACTTATTCAAAGTATCTTCCCATGATATCCATGCTTAAAGCTACACAATAAGGGGACAAATTTGGAGACTTCTTCAAATACACCCATCACTTCTAGAGACTTCTAGACTTCTTTTAGGGTTGACATCAATGACAACCAATTTTCCAACAATTTTGGACAGGATAAAACTTTTTCTCAGGTACATGATTTTTGTTTTTGGCCAGGTATGCAGACTGATGTGAAAATATTTGTTGAGAAATGCATAATATGTTATTATTCCAAAGGAAGGAGTGAGAATGCAGGTCTATATAGACCGTTACCAATTCCAAGTAGGCCTTGGGATTTAGTAAGTATGTACTTTGTGTTGGGACTACCGAAAACACAGAGGTAATGATTATATTTATGTGGTGGTTGATAGGTTTTCTAAAATGTCACATTTTATTACTTGTAAAAAAACCAGTGATGCAACCAATATTGCAAATATGTTATTTAAAGAAGTACTAAGGTTGCATGGATTGCCTAAGAGTATTGTTTATGATAGAGACACAATATTTGTAGGTCATTTTTGGAGAACTTTGTGGAAGAAACTAGGCACTAATCTCAATTTCATCTCAACATACCATCCACAAACTGATGGGAAAAAATAAGTGGTAAACACAAGTTTGGTAAACATTATGAGAAGTTTGGTCAATGCGAGTCCTAAGCAATGTGATTAATTACTTGCACAAGCTGAGTTTGCATATAATGACTCACCAAATAGAAGGACAGGGATGAGTCCATTTCAAGTTTTGTATGTAATGCATCCTATAGGAGTGTATGAATGAAGGGATTTAGGAAAACAAGAATTGAAAAGTTCTTATGGTGAGGATTTTGAAGTGAAAATGCAAGAACTATAGAAAAAAGTCAAGCATAAATTAAAAGAGAGAAGCAAAAAGTATAAACAAAGAACATGCATGAAGAAAAGACATCCGGATTTTGAATTTGGTGACTTAGTCATGGCACATTTGAGAAAGGAAAGGTTTCATATAGGGACATATAATAAATTAAAACTAAGGAATATTGGACCATGAAGAATTTTGAGAATGTTTTCTTCTGATGCTTATGAAATAGAATTTCCAAGTAATATTGGAATTTCTCCAATATTTAATGTTGCATATTTATATCCCTTCAACGAAACACAGGGTGTTTCAACATATGAGCCTGGAAGTGATGAAAATCATACAATTGGATGGAAGAAACAACTGCCTAAATCACTTTAGAAGGAAATTGAAGTAGTGTTGGATCATAAGATGATGAAAAGAACTAGAGGTAAAAAATACATCCAGTATTTGGTGAAGTAGAAGAATAAGCCAATAGAGGATGCTACTTGGATGACAAAAAACCAAATTCCAAGTATGGTACAAATATTGAATACCTCATGAACAATTCTTTTCTTCCCTAGGATTCTGATGCAAGAGCATCTCACAATGAAAATTCATGATTGACCTTAGGTCAAAATATTTACTGTAGGAAGTGGATTTCCTCAAATTTTTTTATTTCAATTTGTAATAATTAGGTGTGATATTTGTAGAAGATATCATAACATTGAGTAGTTTAATGTACTGGTTTGAAAAAAAAAATGTAAAAAGATGAGTGTGACGGAAAGGGTTTTGGTTTGTGGCATGTAGATGTATGAGAGACCCCAAAAGAGGAACATAACACTATTGCTGTATTTTTATTCTTCCTTTCATATTGAACAATAATTTCAGAACCTGTGTACTCTTTGTGGTTGTATTGAATTCTATTCATAAACTATTATTGTGTTGAGCGATCAAACTAGATCAACTTAATTTCTATTTGCAGGAGAAATATCTGATCAATAGTGATATATATATTACAGCCAATTTCCATCTGGTAGCAAGGTTCCATTGATACAAAGTTCCATCCAAGCCTCACTGTTTTGGACATAAATATTTTGTATTTTGTTTCGTCCAATAACCAATATTATGATATCGAGGTTCCACACTCTCAGTTCCATATCGAGCTCATTGACATCTGTTGAGTGTTGAATGTATTGAGTTTTGATATTCCAATAGTGATACCAAGGTTCCACACTCTCGGTTCCATGTCAGGCTCGACGATATCTATTGAGTTCTGATATTTCGATAGCTGATATCGAGGTTCCACACTCTCAGTTCCATATCGGGTGTGGTGATATTTGTTAAGTGTTGAATGTATTGTGTTCCGATATCTGATAAGGCGATCTGGAGATACTCCGGTATAGTGGTTCCACAATAGGATTCCATATCGGACCTCATGTATATTTGTGAAGTTTCGTATGAATTGTATCTCCAATACCTGATAACAAACATAGTTTAAGTGATCATTTTTTACACTAAGTCTTATGGATTATTTAGTACCTAAATTTTAAATACATGGTTATGTGTGAAAAATATGGTTTAGTGCCGATACTAGAGGTTAAAATACTACTATTCCACTGCAACAAGAGATTAACATAGTAGATCACAATAGAGTTTTGGCACAATAAAGAAGCATTATTCCAGTTCTATCATTAATACACTAAACCTTTACCGAAAAAATTCCAACCATCAATGCTGGTACATTGGTGAGGTTCCTACGATTTCCTTCAAAACTCGAACCTTTGTTACCGGTCAAGTTATGCTCAACTTTGCCGATACATCGACCAAGTTCCCATGAACTTCAATGGTACACTATGAATTAATATTGGCGGGGTTGGTATGACCATCACCGACATATCGACACACTTCCTCTGTTGACCTCCGGTACATTGATTTTCGTGCCAAGAAAAGAAGTCCATAAAAGGGAAACCTCGTGGGATTATAGTCTCACCATTGTTTCCAAGAGAGAGAGAACATTTGGAGTAAAGTAAGAAGCGACCTTGTGGTATAGAATTCACTTGTCATCGAGTACCTTATTGTCCACGTGTCAGATGTGCACTAGGTAAGCCTCCTACCCTAACCTTCCATGTGGTATTTTCACATTTTAGTTTTGGGTTAAAATAAAAGTTTACACTGAAGGAGGCGAGCCTACCATAAATCCCAGTTCCCCTACCTTCTTATGAGCTCACGATGTTTTTGACCCTCTCTACAAGGTATTTACTTAACCCTATCACATCTTTGCACCATGCCTCTCTTTTGAAACCATACAAAAACCAAATGATCGACGACATTGATCATATGCCTTACACTAATTCCTCTATCCAAACAATTTCTTCTATTTTCTCTGCCAAGTATAGTATCACAACTCGAACTCTTTTCCCTTGGTTGCTGCAACACCCCAGTTTTGAGCCCCGTATTAAATAATGTATTTTGTCAATCCATGAAAGGCCAGAGTGCCCAAACAATTGAAAGAGGTCAGTTTGCTTAGGAAATGTAATGTTTGATCGTTATTAATAATAAATACATCACTGGCTACTAGATGGACAAGGACAAGAGTTATAGGGGGCTATGATTCCACAAGAGAGGGGGATTGAGGGGCTAAGTATTTATTTTATATTTTTTTATCCATTTTTGTTTTAATGGTGAATAACAATTAAATGAGATTCTTGGGGGGAAGGCCAAGTGGTTCCTTAATTCCAAGAATTACATAAACCCATCTTTGGTTTGTTGTGGGGGTTGCTTCTTCTTCACTCATTCACTCATTCATTGTTCATTGCTCACACCTCTCATCCTGTTCTCTCTCCATTCACTCTTTCACCCACTCGTCTTTTCTCATTCATGTTTGGCTTGGGAAGGGAAAACGAATTGTTGAAGGGGAGCCATGGTTTTGTTGGTTGTAGAGACTGCTGGTGTATTCCAGCCATGAATTAAGGCCTGCATGTCTAAGATGCTTTGGATTGTGTTCAAATTTTCTCACAGTTGCGAATCTTGAGATTCCTAGCATGGAGATTCTTGATCAGATGCACTGGAACCTTGGAAGGAGATGGACAACCTGAGGGATTGCATGGCAGAGAAGGGGGTCCATTTTCTTGGGTTGTGCAGGCTGGGTAGAAGAGAGTTGGTGTACTTTGGATTGTTGTGGGTGTTGAGAAGACTGTGAGATCTTGAGTGATGACTATTTTGGGAATCTAAGAGACTCTGTAACTGTCCCTATGGATTCATAGCCCCGGCTCGGGGGTGAAATTGTTGTTGAGACTTGGAACAACAATGTCTACAGTTGTGTGGAACGTCCTTGGTATTCATCCAGTTGGTGATTCATTTTATGAAATATAAGTGCTTTTTTTCATGGTTTTATTTACCTATGTATTTATTCCACTGTGTATTTATTTTTCTATGAATTTCGTTTCCATAGTATTCATGCTTGCTAGTTATTGTTGTGTACAACATATGGTTCATTTATTTTATGTTGTAGCATGAATCTTGATATATGCATGTGAATAATTCATGCATATTTATTAATTAAAATTTAGACCAGAAGTCGAAATAAGTCCAGAAGTGGGCTTGAAGTGGCGTAGCCCATCTTGGGGGTGGCTGGGTACGTTACAGATTGGTATCTGAGATTCAGGTTGAAACAACGGGCTAGTATGCGCTGAAACTATTGGATAAGGTATTATGGTTAAGAAGAATATGTCTTCGAGATCTTAAATCTCAGGAGAGATAGCGTTGCAGAGATCGCGCAGAAGCCAAAGCGTCATGCATATAGATATCCTTTGCAAAGGATCATAGAATCATGATTGTTCCCTTTTGAATTTGGGAGCGATCACCACTGTGGAATCAAGGAGTTTTGGATCATTAGATTGGAAGATGGGTGAATGAGGACCGTCAGATAAAGGTGAAACCAAAGGCTGGGAGAGATTAAGTCACAACTGTCAGATCGAACCTGTCGATCGCTAGCCATTAATCAAAGCTGAGCAGGAGATGGAAAAATCTGGAACTTCACTGCTTCGACGATTTTTGGGAGACATGGCAGAAGCATGAAAAAGGTCGAAGTCGTGAAGTCCCGTCAACCGTTCGATCTGATATAAGGCTCAGGGGAAATCTCAGTCGTTAGTCAGGGTCCTCCAACGTTGACCACTTCTGGAAGTTTAACTCTAGGAGAATTGAACCCTTTTAGAACTATTATAAATCAGAGTCCTGGAGCGTCGAAGTCCCGAAGTCCCATCGACTGTTAGATCGAGGGAAGAAATTCAAAAGTAATGCCGACCGTCGGATCTAACAAGGGTGGAAGGATAGTGAAGTTTCATAACTTCTCCACTTAGAAAATTACTGGAGAATGGGCAAAGAATTGAAGTGTTGAAGCCCCGAAGTACCGAAACCAAGAAGTGTAAATCCGTCGTTGTGAAATCACGCAGGCTGTCAGATATGGAGTAGAGAGTGTGGATTGTCCATTTGATGGATAACACATTGTAGGCCATGTGGAAGGGGTGTGATGTAGGGAAATGTGTCACCTAGATTCAGTACCTTTTGGACCCTAACCTGCTCAGTTTCGAGTGGCACATGGCATGCATGCCATGGGTCCACATCACCATGTGTGACATCAACATGCCATATCATCTCCGAGAGTATGGCCAATGTCTCTACCAATGAAAGTGTCGAAGACTGAAGTCATGAATTCATGAAGACCGTTGATTTAAGATCCCTTCAGGACCTTTCTCAACCGTTAGATCCAGCAGTGGAAGGATGGCATAAGTACTTCGATGAATATCACTCCGAGGGAGTTGAGCGACTTGGGAGTTGTAATGTCCTAGAGTCCTGGAGCATCAAAGTCCTAAAATGAATAAGGATCGTCCATCCCAATGCTTGACAAAGTCATGGTCGTTGGATCAAAAGTGGGTGGATAGGGTAAGTACTTTGATGAGTATCACTTCGGGGGAGTTGAGTGACTTGGGAGTTGTAATGTTCCAGAGTCCCGGAGGACCAAAGTCCCAAATTGATTAAGGTCATCCATCTCAATGTCTTATTAAGTAAATATCGTCGAGCTCATTGAAGCCTCCAGATGGGGCGAGATCGCCCAGTTGATGGGAGATAAAATCTTGACCGTCGGATCTCCTGGTAGAGTTATTGGAAGGGCTTTAGCGAAGTTTAACTCTGGGATAAATTAGAGATTGAAAAGGGAGAATAGTCGAAGGCCCAAGTCTAGAGGACTTGGTCCCAACACCAAGCTTATGATAAGGTAAGGGGGTCAATTAGAGGCACGAAGGGCCTAGAAGTGACCAAGCTCTCGAACATTCTGTATGAACAAGCTCCTGTGGAGAAGAGTAAAAAGGAAGGCACTAAAGAGCGAATAAGCCCGTGGTCTTAAGTGTAACACACCCGACCTCTAAGTATCCTTTCTAGGGATGGGGCATCAAAAATTTTCTTTCCATAATCATCTCGAATCCTCTCTTTGAGGTATTCTACTCAACTGTATCTTTCTAAAGACTGCTACCTGACTCAAATTTGAACTCGGGTTTGCAAGTTATGGCCTCCTGAAGCTCTTCAGGCGTTATTAGTCAAGGGCCATGTGGCGCCCATGTGGGTCCATCTAATTTGTACCATCCCCAAGTTCCTACATCCATGATGGAAGTCCATATATCGTCCAATCCAATGACGAGACTTGATCCTCATTTAACACATAAGCTATAGGGGAGTTCGACACTTCGGCGCATAACGCCCCTTTTTCTTTTTGCACACAAATCCTCTGGAGTTCAAAACTCCCGAACAATCGAAGGAGCCTGAAATATTACCATGTGGCTCCAGCCTTCGGTCCTTTTGGATTATCTACGACAACACACCCCAAACCTCCGGAGTCCCGAAGTCCTAGACTCCTGAAGGGTTCACCCTTACACATGGTGGTGTATTAAATGCAGAGGTAAGGAAAGATGGGTTCCAAGTACTCCACCCACAAAATGGACCAAGAAAACATGTGTAGGGGGGTGACACATGACAAAGTGAAGATGACTTGCGGCCCCGTCAGTGGGTGACACATGTCACGTTCTAATGGGGAAATAGGGTCTGTGAAACATACAAATCGAGGTGACACGTGGCATTTCAATCGTGGGTCTACGTCACCCTAGGTGATGACAATGTGCCACATCACTCTGGACTGATAGCCTTCTAACACCCTTAGATCTCATAGTCAAGATGTGTCCATGTAGACCCACTAATTTACGACCTCCATTACTTCGTAACTTCGGTATTCGGGGGATCTGTTGTGTGACCTCCTCCTTTCTCCCAGAGTGGTCAGTGTCGGGATGACTTTGGAATAGATACAATGGATAGGGAATATCCCAAAGGCCCCCTAGATCTTCAGTTCTCGTTACTTCACAGCTTTGATCTTCGGGGTTTTCAATGTTATGGCAGCTCCGTTCTCCCGAAGTAGGATTTCGTCGAAGTACAGTACGCAAGTCCCTCCACTAGTTGATCAGATGATTAAGAGGGGTTCTCAATAGACTCCCCAGATCCATGGATCATATAAATTTGTAACTCTGTAAGTCGGGGAATTTGGTGCTACAACACCTTTGTTCTCCCAAAGTGGTCAAAACCAAACTTACCTCGGGGTAGATCCAATGGCTAAGGGGACTCCCGAATACTCCCAGATCTGCAACTCACGTTACTTCGTGATTGGTAAAAGGGTCAGGGTTTAACAGTGGGACATGTCTATATGCCACGGTTAGGGAAACCTCCATACATTGGTCAACCTCATGGGTAACCGTAACAACGAGTTTTCTTCAGTCGATTTGCAAATATTAAGGTCATAACACCCCAGAGCTCTGAACTCCTAGAGTTCCAAAGCCAGAAAGGCTTAGGTCCTTTCGGGCTTAGCGTCGGGTTCCTAAACCTTGGTCATATGGGTCCTCCAAATATTCTTGTGGGCTACACGCTAATATCTTATCCGTGATGGTTAAGGACATGGAAATGAGCCCTTGATCATACAGGGGAAGGGTTTGAAGGAGGCGCCCTCCTTCCACAAAATTCTAACTTAGTCTTCCCACGAAGGTAATTTAGAGAGGTCAGAAGGGTTTAGGCATTTCAATTATCCCTACTTCGACTCTCTTGCAGACCCACATCCCATAACCCTCTAGATGTTAATATGAGGCAACCAGAAGACCATTCAAAAGCATGGAATTCACAGAAAGACAATGATCATTTCTACCTTAATCATTCAATACAAAATTTAGTCATAGACATGTATATTCAATCATCATTTCCATTTCAGTACACAGAGTATAAAAATACTTATCAGAAACCAGAGATCGTAAAGCGACTACTAAAAGGGGTGCATGTTTCCACCCAACTGTAGGCAAAGCCACTCCTGAACGGATTTACCGCTGGCCACTCCCTAGCTAAACCATGATTCTTTGAGAGATACTTTTTCTTCTTTCTCTACGTCAGACAGGGATGGATGTTACTCTCCTCCTCCCACAGGGTCATGGAAAACAAGTTTCTTTGTACCAAGCAAGGGGGTATGTAACGAGTACTTCCATAGTCACTCATCAACCCCATTTATCAACTTGCACTGAGAATGTTGCCAGCAATTTCTTGCGCCCAAAACAAACTTGTTTCTCAATTCTCCCTCGAACCAAAGAGATACAAGCGCTCTTTTCTATTTTTCTGGAGATTGGTCTCTAGACTTTGCTTCCTCGTTGTTGGCCCTCGACCAAGTTTTGAGGAAACCTTGGTCAGTTTTGGACCACTTTTGGACTTAGACACTTTGTTCAAAGATTGAGCACCCAGGCAGAGCTGAGATTGCGGATCTCACTATTTTTGTGGGCTATGTTGACCCAACAAGGGGTTCTTTAGGGTTTTTGTAATGGGTTATGGGATGTCGGCCCATGGGGTTTACCCATGATTAGGACTTATTGTAAGGTATTGTAAAAGTATAAATAAGTAAGAATGTCTAGTAGAAGTAGATAGATAGTGGGAAGTGGCTAAGTGCAAGTAGTTCTGAGTTGCTTTGTGAAACATAATGTGTATGTAAGGTTCTGTGCTTGATAGAGAAGTTGGATCTATGCCTTGCCCTAATTTTGGGAAGGAGGATTTGGTGCTCAGTACACACATCTTTTGTTTGGTGCAAAGCTTGGCTTTGTGGCTTAGTGCACAGGAGCAGTTGAATGTAAGATATTGAAGAATAATAAAGAAAATGAAGTCATTGGTGGACGTAGCCCCACACTGGGGTGAACCACTCATATATTGTGTCTTTGGTTTGCTTTGTGCTTTGTTGGTTATGTTATGAATTTTCTCAGTGCCTTGGATGTTATTTATGATAGGTAGATCTGTTGTTACTTAGTGATTTACATGTGTTAAGGACGAATGAATGTTATATCTAACTCAATGCTATGTGCTAAGTGGTAGAATTGATTAATATTTGTTGTTACTGTGTCGATCCTTATTAGGGTTTGTTCTACGATGTTAATGAAGATAATGAAGATAATGAACTAATACTTATCATATTCTAAGTGTTAATAGAGTACTTTGCGAAGTGTTATTATCACAGATCTATGTCCCATCTTGGTTACATACACCTATGTCCTGTAACCCCCTTTACTTCTACCTCGGGTGAGACTTCGCCTGCTTCGCAGGTGTTGCCGAAAGGGCCGGTAGTTAAGGTTTTGTTGGTGTGTCGTTGAAGCGTTGAACCCTGGGTCTGCCCCTGTGCCAACAAATGGTTCCGTTTCCAGGACTTGAAACTATGATTGTTGGGAACTGAAGTAAAGAAAAGAGAATCTATGTGTGTATATCTGCTGTTGAAGTGTGCAGTACTCTACTTGACTTGCGAAGCTCTGTGATAAGAAAGAAATCTGATCTGAAGAAAAGAGGTAAGATCTTAAAAGAGGTAAATATTTGTGCTTTAATAAGAGTAAGATAAGTGAAATTTTTTGTTCTGAAAGCATGAATTTAAGTATGTTTAATAGATTTTGTCTTAGTCTAAAAGCTAGGGTGCAGTTGGAAGAAACAGTTGATCTTAGTAAAGTTAATAGAAATGAAGAAATATATGTTATTCCTATGCATAGAAAGAAGTTTTGGACTAATAAGTGGATGTAGGAACCTAGAAAGAATTTTTGCAGATTGTAGGTCCAACACTATGATCTTAGTGCGCAGTATAGAAGAGGTTGGGGAACATTTAAAAGAAAAAGAGGATTGACACTGTGCTATAATTGGAGAAGACTGAGACATCTTTCTAAGGAATGCCCTGGCGCAGGTCCTATTTGTCTTTGTTGTAATATTGTTGGTCATGAGGTTGAGGATTGTCCGAGGATGATTGCTAAAGTTGAACAAATGAACATGAGACAAGAAAACTATAAAGGAAGTCAAGAGACTAAGAGCATGTTAGAGAATCATAACGAGAAAAAATCAGAGAAATTTTAGACTACATTAGTACAATTGAAAGAAATGATGAATGATCACAAACATGTCAGTTTACCAGATATCCTGAAAGTAAAACAATGCATAAGTGCAAGAATAGGAGACTTTGACATAGACTGTGTCTTGGATGAAGAAACACAAGTGAATATTATGACAAAAGACACTTGGAAAATTTTGGGAAAGCCTACTGTGGTACCTTCATTGGGAAGGATAGGCTTGTTTAAGGGAAAGATGATAACCTTATGTGGAAGAGTTACTAATGTATCTATTATTATTCATGGAACATCGAATGAAGAAGAATTTGAAGTCATTAAATTTGTTGAGAACAACGCCCCTTTCCCACTTTTACTAGGTAAGACTTGGATTAAGAAAGATCAGATCAGAAGGAAAGAAGAGGAATAAGCTATAAAAATAGACCGACTAATAGAAGAACGAGAAGATAAGTCGAAGCAACAAAGGGAAATAGAATTATCCGTCGAGGTTGAAAGAACGCAAGAAGGTTTGAAGGACCTATCCATGAAAGAAAGTAGAATACCCACCCTGGAATTAATAAGAGAAGGGATATTAACTTCAAACCCTTTGAGAGCACATCAACAGTGTGAAGTCACTACGCTAGGAGAAGATAAGAATAAGAATGGAAAGAGGAATCCATAAACATATAGAGAGACTCAGATCATAGGAAAGAAGGCAAGGAAGTTCAGTAAAAAGAAATCCAATTTAGAAAATCTACAGGAGGCTACAAAGAAAAGATGGAAGACTTCACAGACTGGAACCTCGCAGGAGGTAGGTTCACAGGATTTGAACCTCTCCGGAACAACAGGACCGCGCAGAATGGGACTTCACCCTAGCGAAGCTATATGACCGTTAGAGGTGCCCCGCCCGTTAGAACGATGCTCCAGAACAACTTGGAAACACATTTATGGGCGGATGGACCTCTTTTAGGACGTTGATACCACGCCATAACATCCAGATTCACATTGATGGAAGCATTCTTGCCCATTGGAAGAATCTGTTACGGTGCCTCGCTTATTTAACCCATAGGACACTGTGATGGGACCACTTTTTTCCACCCGTGATTAACTAGGTCAAGAAGAGAATTGATTGTGTGTCGAGATGTGTTATCAGAAGCTATACCTTTCCATTCTTTTGTCTAGCTCGCCTATCCATTCACCTACCCCGACCTGTCTGTTTAAAAGTGATAATGTCAAGCGAACCTAATGCATTAGAGAAGTCTGTCGAGGAGGCCCTCAGGAAGATAATGTCCGAAAAATAGTTATCTGAAGGTGTCCAGGCATCATCGACTAGGGGAATATAGGCTTCCCGTTCGATTGGACGACATTCTGGCCATGTCAACCCCACGATCGAGCAGTGAGGTAAGTATCACTAGGATCTGGATAATGCGAAGCAGATCTCGTCGATCTTACCATATTATACTCCACTGTTGGTTGGCGTGGTTAACCGCGACAACATTCCATGTGATTATGAGTACACTCTGTTCACCGCATATATTTCGAAGGGAATACGCGTATTCGAAAGTCAGTTGGGACAGATCCCGCTATTGAAGAACAACGACTTCAATCTAGGTGACAAAAAGAACTATGCTATTCTCACACCCCACCGATACTTGATGAAGACAACTAGGAAAAAGCCTCACCTTGTCTCCCAGCCATGGATTAAGGAGCTAACGCATTCCACTGTGATAAATATGATGAAGATTCCCCATTTTTGCCGCCATCAGGAGGTTAACGCTTGTGTTAAACTCCTCTTGTCGCGCTATCATGGAAGATACATGTGGCTTGACCAATAGATTACTGTTGATCTGGCACTGATCCACTTGATTATAGGATTAAGCATGCAGGGACCTGAAACTCAACAGTTTTATCCAGGGAAGGCCTCAGACCGCTCCTTGGCACAATGCATCAAGGAGGCTTACGACGAAGTTGAAAAAGGAAAGCCAGGTTACAAGGTAGACTCTATCCGGGATGGCGCAGTGTGCCTCGCCTGCCAACTCATAGCTGGCAAGCTCGAAAGAAATAACTGCCCCACATAGGTCACCGGGTTTGTGGTGGAACTCATAGGAAAATGTGTGGAGGGTATGCAGATGAATTGGGCAAGTTATCTCGTCAATTAACTGGACAAAGACTTCCACGAAGCTCAGTATTTGGGATGCGAATTCCACTTCAGTTGGCTCATTTTTTTGATCACATTTTTCGCTTGGAAAATTCCTAAAGGAGCCACCTTTCCAGAGATAGAACCATCAGAGTCATTGGCCACTAGGTTTTCTACCTTGTGGTAAACCAATGATATGTCAAAGCAGTGGTAGTCCAACAATGTGTTCCATGAGTATTATCAGCAACTGAAGGTTTCCATTGAAGCATTTCCGCACATGACACCATGCACCTTGCACTAGTATAGACCAATAGCCAAGTTCCGCGTAGATCTGTATTTCATATATATCATTGTGCGCATAGATGAGAGAAAGGAAGAGTTATAGTCATATTACAAGATGACAGATGAAGACATGGATCAGATCACAAAGGAATGGCTGGAGGAGTTCTTTGTACCTGTTGCTGATGCATAAATTTCTGACACTGACACCATAGGAAGCCCCATGGTCACCTGGGTTGAGCACGTCAGATAGTTCAGTGGGACAAAGAAGAGGAAAAAGCAGGAAGAATTCCAGAATATAGAGACCAATGAGGAGGAAAATGCCTCTAAAGAAAATGGATATGAATCTCTAGGAGGAAGAGACGAAGAAAATGGACAAGGAGGAGGGGATGAAGGAGAAAATCAAGGAGAAGGCGAAGCTACACTGTTGAAAGATCCACCTACTGAAACAGTAACACCAAAGAAGTAGTGAATAAAGCATGTCACTCTATGCCAGGCTTGGCACAAGAGGAACATGAGTCGGTCGGTGTTCAAGTGGTGAAGCTCGCTGAGACCATCCAACAGATTCAAGTGAGGATAACAGATTTGGATATCCAAGCAGTACCGAGAACCCCACATGAAGTGCGCAATCAGAGGGAGGAAACAACTGAACGATAGAAGCATGTAGACAATAGTAATAAGGATAAGAGCCCTTGCCTTAGAGTGCAAACAAATGAACTATAGAAGCGTGCAAACATACAAACGTATCGCAGAATATCTAAAGATAAGAAAACTGGAAGTGCAGTTACAGGAGACAAAACAACAGGAATTGTTAGTACATGCGCAAATGAAGCTAGTCACCGTAGTTGAAAGAATGAATATATATCAAGAGTAGCACATGGTGTAGCAACAGATTAATGCCATCCATGGCAGGGTAATGGAACTTGTGCAGAAGCTACAACCTATGTAGGATGAAGTCTACAAGGTGTTCAAAGAAATTGAGGGACAAGGCTCGCATTTGGACCAAGTGGTTGCAATAGTGGAACAACGCCTGGAAGGGCTTGTTACAGACCAGATGATCTAGGAGCTCGCCGAGTAGGAGGCTTAGGCCAAGAAGCAAGTTGAGGCAACTTGAGTGAATATCAAGGCCTTCGAAGCAACATTTCCTAGATCTTAGTGACTCGAGATGAATCACAGGTGAGTGTTGGGGGCTTGTTGGCCCTCGACCAAGTTTTGAGGAAACCTTGGTAACGTTTGGACCACTTTTGGACTTCGAGACTTTGGTCGAAGATGGAGTGCCTAGGTGGAGTTGATATCATAGATCTCACTATTTTTGTGGGCTATGTGGACCCAACAAGGGGTTCTTTAGGGTTTTTGTAAGGGGTTATGGGATTTTGGCTCATGGGGTTTACCCATGATTAGGCCTTATTGTAAGGGATTGTAAAAGTATAAATAAGTAAGAATGTATGGTAGAAGTAGATAGATAGTGGGAAGTGGCTAAGTGCAAGTAGTTCTGAGTTTCTTTGTGCAATAAAATGTGTATGTAAGGCTCTGTGCTCGATAGAGAAGTTGGCTATGTGCCTTGATCTAATTTTGGGAAGGAGGATCTGGTGCTCAGTACGCAAATATTATGTCTGGTGCGAGGCTTGGCTCTATGGCTTAGCGCATAGGAGTAGTTGAATGTAAGATATTGAATAATAATAAAGAAGATGAAGAAGGTGGTGGACGTAGCCCCACAATGGGGTGAACCACATATATATTGTGTCTTTGGTTTGCTTTGTTCTTTGTTGGTTATGCTATGAATCTGCTTAGTGCCTTGAATGTTATGTATGATAGGTAGATCTGTTGTTGCTTAGTGCTTTACATGTGCTAAGGATGAATGAAAGTTATATCTAACTCAATGTTATGTGCTAAGTGGTAGAATTTCTTAATATTTGTTGTTATTGTGTCGATCCATATTAGGGTTTGTTCTGTGATGTTAATGAAGATAATGAACTAATACTTATCATCTTCTAAGTGTTAATAGAGTACTCTGAGAAGTGTTAATAGAGTACTTATTATCATATATCTATGTCCCAACTTGGTTACAGACACCTGTGTCATGTAACCCCCCCTGATTCTACCTCGGGTGAGACTTCTCCTTCTTCACACTTGTTGTCGAAAGGTCCCGTAGTTAGGGTTTTGTTGGTGCGTTGTTGAAGTGTTGAACCCTGGGTCTGCCCCTGTGCCAACACTCATAGATTTTTCTCTGCCCATGAATCATTTCCTTTCTTGCCTTCCATGGAAAGATTACATGGGTCTAAAACCCCAGCTCATGGTCAGGTATGGAATCCTTACAGATGGGTACCCTGCCCCATCTTCTCATTAACTCTTGAGGAGGCTTTTCCAACTACCATCCTGACTGGTAATTCATTTTTGGGTAAAAGGACTATTCTGGGTCTGAGAAATTAAATACAATAAGGTACTGGTTTTGTGGGGGTCATGATGCAGGAGCATCGTCAACAAAGCATGAGTGGAGGAAAAATTAGCACCCCAACGTGCATTTTGAAATGATTTTGAATTTAAGAAAAGAACATGTCACGAAATATTTGAAAAGATTGTAATCAATGAACATGTTAAATGTTTAGGAGCTCATCCATCGCATGAGATCGATGGGGAATGTATTTTATTTAATGTAGTAGATTACACTACAGATTTAGAGCATTTTATCTTATCTTTTTGTCTCGAACATTTCTTGTAATAAGACTTAGTAGTTGAAAGCTTTTAATTTGATAGGATAGCACTAAGGTAGTCAGAGGGAAAATCTCAATGAGCTCTTTTGTATACATAAATGTATTGTTTCCCATAAGAGGTTGCTAATAGTTGTTGCTGAAGGTTTTTGCTACTGAAGATTATTGTAGCTAAATACTGTTGAAGCTTATCAGTATTGTATGTGTCCATGTATATTTCATTTGAATGAATATAACAGAGAAGCATTGATCCCAAATATCTGGTGTTGTTTTTACTGTGTCTATCTGAATGAATGGTAGGCTTTTGTTTAATTATGTTATCTATTATTATTTGTTCTTATGTTATGAATGCATTTACATGGATGAATGTATGAATTTGTGAGTATTTAGATAATTTTCAATTATTTCTCTTCTACGAGCTTGTGCAAGGAGTGCAAAGTGTCCGGAAGTGTGCGTTGACATGGTATTTTGACTCGAAAATTCAGGAGAGGCAACCTGAAGCTTTGTTTGAGAAGAAGTGCAGAAGACCTCTCAAGGTGTGCGCAGGTGGAAGCATACTCAAAGTTATATTTTTAAGGAGGAGCAATTGAGTTGAGTAAGGATATGTTGCAAGGTGTGCACAGTCGCTCACAAAGAAGTTGAGTCATGGAAGAAGACATGTTGCAAGGTGTGCACAGAGTCAAAAATTGACTAAGTTTCAAAGAAAAGGTCTGAGGAGTTAGAGGTTTCGAGAAAGAGCAAGCTCAGAAGAGGTAGCGAGCGATAATTCTTCAGTGGGGAGGAACCCACTGAGAAATTACTAATTAACGACCGAGATCCCTTTGGAGGAAGAGGGATCATTCAATACCGTTAGATCTGGGAGAGTTGCACAGAGGTTATCCTTGGAGTCCTTCGGCACTCCAAGTATTTAGAGGTTTGAAGGTGTGCAAAAAGCTGGCTTGACGAAGTCCCGAAGCTGCGAAGTGAATCTCAGCCGTCGGTATCAAGAAAGATACATGACAATAGATCAAAGAGTTTGTGAGAAAGAACCCATGAAGCTTTGTGTGGAGCAAAGAGAAAAACTTCACGAAGTCATAAAGGATGAAGTATATCTAGACCGTTAGATCCAGAAGAACACATGGCAGAGATCTGTGTGTTTCAGAGGAAAGGTACTTCGGAGGAAAAAAAGTGAGGTGAAGCCAAAAATTCCGAAGCGCTAAGTAGCGAAGTCCATCGAGGCCATCGATATGAGGAGGAAATGCATCAATAGATCCTGGACTTCGGAGAAAAGATCAAGGAGAAGGTGGATCCATTGACCAAAAGTCGCCCAAAGCCCCAAAAAGGTAAGAAGATAAATCCTAGCTATTGATTGTGTGGACACATCACGTCCGATCTATCACTTCGATGGTAGAGAAATTCAGGGAAATAAGGGATTGAAATCCCAAAGGTCAAAAGTACAGAAGTGCTAAACTCCATCGGAACTGTCCGTTGGAAAAGGATGCATGACGCTTGATCCACAACTTCGTGTGGAAAGTACTTCAGGGAAAAAAGGCTTTGGAACATTCAGAACTTTCGAATGTCAAAACTCCGAAGTAGATCACAGTCATTGGCTATCAGAGGAGTGTGGTTCGTAGATATGGTCCAGGTGAGTTTGTCGGTTCAGAGTTCAGGGAAAAAGGAGTCAGGTGCATTTAAAAGCGTTGAATCTTGAAGTCGCAAAGTGGATCACAGTCATTGGCTATTGGAGGAACATGAGTCGTAGATCCCATCCAGGTAAGTTCACCGGTTCGGGTAAAAAGGCTTCAGCTACATCCAAAATCACTAAATCTTGAAGTCGTGAAGAGGGCCATCCCAAGGTCATAGCCCATGGTCATATTGAAGAATGAATCTAGCACATGAGCTAGTACTCATAAATTGGTGTTGCTAGAGGCACCAAAAAACATCTGTGCGGGTAATTCGAACCTGCGGTTGACATCAAAGGGACCTGTGTGAATTTATTCCAGGGTCTATTGAAGGCCTGAAGAGTCGATTTGTCTTAGTGTTTTGAAGATCCTTGATCAAGAGGTCGAGCAACCTCGAGGAGAGAAGGGGGGTCTGCGTTAAGTGGTATCTGAGCCTATATAGCTTTTAGGTTCTGTAAGCAGCAAGTGAAGGAGGTAAGTGGTATCAACAACAAAATTTTCTTTTGAAGTTTTGTGTGTAGAAATGTTTAGCACCATGCCGCCGAGAAGATGTGCGGAGCCACCTGTAGAAAATCGAGTGGTGGAAAGGGAGATGATATAACCTCGTTCAATATTAGATGCTATGGAGACAACGCAAAGGAGAGAACCTGATGCTGGAGATGCAGAGAGTGAAGAAAGGTAAGTTGAAGAAGTTGTAGCAGATGATGTTGTGGAAGAACACTTGCTGAAAGATGTTGTGAAATTGGGAGCTAGATAAAAGATAGACATCCCAATTTATGAAAGAAAACTTAGACGTTGAAGAGCTGCTGGATTGAACAATATCCATGGATAAGTACTTTGACTATGAAGATGTCGATGAAGAGAAAAAGTGAAACATGTTGTCACCAGATTGAAGGGACATGTAGCACTGTGGTGGGACAAACTGCAGGTTGACATAAGAGGCAAGGGTAAGAAAAATATTAAGAGTCGGGATAGAATGGTAGCCAAGTTGAAAGATAAATTCATACCCCAGGACTATCATATAAATCTATTCAGGAAGTTGCAGAACCTGAGATAGAAAGGATTGATAGTAAAATAGTACACAAAGGAGTTTTATAAGTTGAACATCATGGCTGAAAAGAGAGATAAAGATGATGAAAATGTTTCCAGGTATATCAATGGCCTGAGATATGAAATCCAGGATGAAATCAACATGATGATAGTAAGGACAGTGGAGGACGCTTATCAGATTTCTCTAAAAGAAGAAGAAATTTTGTCTAGGAAACAGAGTCAACGGAGCATAGGTAGAAGTTTAAACAGAGGTAAGGGAATTGTCCATGATAAGGCACAGAAGCCCAAGGTTGAGACTAGAAAATCACATATTCACTCTGAAAGAGGAGGAAGTTCCTAAGGGAGACAATATGGTGGTAGGAATGATTTTCCTCATGAAAGAGGAAGAGGCGGAGGAGGAGAAGTGAAGTGTTTTGCCTGTGGAAAAACATGACACGTGTCTTGGGAATTCCCCGAGAGAAAGAAATAAGGAGGAGGTGAATCTCAAATTTCAGAAGTGAAGAAGCGGAATGTTGAGGAAAAAGGAATAGAAGATGGGAGATCCTTGATGATGAGGAAGGTTCTCTTGAAGCCTGAGCAAGAAGTGGAAAAACCAGTGCAGAGGAACAGTTTGTTCAGAACTGCTTGCAAGACAAAAGACCAAGTATGCAAGGTGATAATTGACAGTGGGAGCACTGGTAACTTAGTATCCACATAGATGGTGGAGAAATTGGAGCTGGATACAACTGCACATCCAAGTTCGTATAGAGTCTCATGGTTGCAGAAAGGTCTCCAGGTAATGGTAACTAAACAATGCCTAGTTGAATTTAAGATATGAGGATATAGATATGAGATTTTGTGAGATGTAATTCCCATGGATGTATGTCATGTTTTGTTGGGAATACCATGGCAGTATGAAAAATATGTCATTCATTTTGGGAGAAGGAATACTTATACCTTGGAGAAAAATGATAGGACACACATGCTACTACCAATAGAGGATAAGAAGGTAAAGGAAGAATCTAACACAAGTATACTTCTCATGAGTGGGAAGGGACTCCTGAGTGAATTTAAGAAAGAACAGGAGATGCAATTTACTGTAGTGAGGAAACCAAGAGTTATCCTTACAAGTACTTCTATGGTTGATCTTCCTGAAGAAATTCATGAGTTGTTGGAAAATTTTGCTGACATAGTAGTGGATGAGTTACCTTGCTCATTGTCACCTATCAGGAGTATCATCCATCACATTGACCTAATACTAGGAACAACTTTTCTGAACAAAGAAGCTTAAAGATTAACACCTCAAGAGAATGAGGAAGTAAAGAAACAAGTCTAGGATTTGATGGATAAGGGGTTGGTCAGAGAAAGATTGAGTCCATGTGCATTACCAACTGTGTTGAGTCCAAATAAAGATGGAGGATGGAGAATGTGTACAGACTCAAGATCCATAAACAAAATAACCATCAGATAAAGATTCCCTTTTCTAAGGATGAATGACTTAATAGATTGTTTGAGCGAAGCAAATTATTTTTCAAAGATAGATTTGAAAAGTGGATATCACTAGACAATGATGAGAGAAGGTGATGAGTGGAAAACAACCTTCGAGACAAATGAAGGGTTGTATGAGTGGCTTGTTATGCCATTTGGATTAAAAAATGCCCAAAGTACTTTTATGAGATTGATGAATGATGTATTAAAATATTTCATTGGTAAGTTTGTGATTGTATATCTGGATGATATATTGGTCTTTAGTAAAACTAAAGAAGAGCATTTGAGGCACTTAACATTGGTAATGACGAGATTGAAGAAAGAGAAGCTGCTGATAAATATGAATAAATCCTCTTTTATGAAGACATAGCTCATTTACTTGGGTTTTGTAACCTCTTCAAATGAATTGAAGATATATCCAAAGAAGGTGAAAGAAATAAGAGAATGGCCATCGCCAAGGAGCATATTTGAGGTGAGAAGCTTCCACGGATTAACAAGTTTCTATCGAAAGTTCATTAGAAATTTTAGTGGAATTTGTACAGTGATGCTAGATACGGTGAAGAAGAGACACAAGTATCTCAAATGGATAGACGAAGCTGAAAAAGGATTCAGAATATTAAAGGAGAAGATAACAAAACAACCGATTCTGGTCTTACTAGATTTTGGGAAGACATTTCAAGTAAGATGTGAGACTAGTGGAGTTGCAATTGGAGCAGTCTTGAGGCAAGATAGCAAACCTGTTGCATATTTCAGTGAGAATCTGAATGATACCAAGAGGAAGTACTCCACATATGATAAATAATTTTATGCAATAATTTAAGCCTTAAAGAAATGGAGGCACTATCATGTTCCAAAAGAATTTGTTTTGTATAGCAATAACCAAGCTTTAAAATTCATAACCAGACATGAGAAGTTAAATAAAAGACATGCTAAGTGGATAGATTTTATGCAAAATTTCACTTTTGTCATTAAACATATTTCTAGTAATTCTAACAAAGTTGTTGATGCGTTGAACATGAGATGTCTAATTCTACAGGAATTTCAAGTGAAAACCTTAGGGTTTGAACACCTTAAGAATATGTATTGTGATGATCCAGATTTTAAGGAGGCATATGAAGCATGTGAAAATCCTGTGATTAGAGACAAAAGCCAGTGGAAAAAGTATCTGATTTAGGATGGATTGTTGTTTAAAGGTAGCCAATTGTGCATACTGAAATGCCGAATGAGAGATAATCTGCTGAAAGAAAAACATAGTGGAGGTATAGCCGAACATTTTGACCATGACAAGACATTTGCACAGTTGAACAATTCATACTATTGACCAGGTATGAGGGAAGATGTGAAGAAGTTTGTGAACAAATGTAAGATTTGCTAACATGCAAAAGGAAAGAAACATAACACTAGGTTGTATCATCCATTGTCTATTCCAGATAGGCCTTGGGATGAAATAAGCATGGATTTTGTGTTGGGATTTACAAGAACACAAAAGGGAAGCGAGTCCATTTTTGTGGTAGTTGATAGATTCTTGAAGATGGAACACATTATCCCATGTCAAAAAACTAGTGATGCAACACACATTTAAAATCTATTTTTCAAGGAAGTTGTGAGACTTTATCGGTTGCCCAAGAGAATTGTTTTAGATAAGGAAAAAAAAATTGTTGCTCATTTTTGGAGAACATTGTGTAAGAAGCTGGAAACATAACTATCCTTTAGTTCAACATATCACCCTCAAACATATGGACATACTGAGGTGGTGAATCAGAGTTTGGGGAATTTTTTGAGGGGTTTGGTCACTGAACATCATATTCACTGGGATCAAATTCTATTACAAGCAAAGTTTTCATACAATGCCTCAGTAAATAGGAGTACAGGAAAGAGTCCATTCCAGATAGTGTATGGAATGCATCCAAGAGGAGTATCATAATTGAGAGATCTGGAGCAGAATGAATTCAGAATGAGTGAATCCAAAAATTATGAAGCACGAAGTAGCAAAGTCCATCGAGGCCATCGATCTGAGGAGGACACACGTCAATAGATCGTGGACTTCAAAGAAAAGAGCAAGGAGAAGGTGGAGTCGTTGACCAGAATTCACCCGAAGCTCCAAAAAGGTAAGAAGCTAAATCCTAGTCGTTGATTGTGTGGACATGTGACTTCCTATATATCCCTTTAGTGATATCACACTTTGGGGAAATTAGGGAGTGAAGTCTCGAAGTTCAAAAGTCCCGAAGCATCGAACTCCATCGGAACCATTCGTTGGAAAAGGACGTGGGGCGCTTGATCCACAGCTTCGCGTGGAAAGTGCTTCGGGGAAATAAGGCTTTGGACCGTCCATAACTCTCGAACGTCAAAGCTCCAAAGTAGATCACAGTTGTTGGTTGCTAGAGGAGTGTGGGTCATATATCTGGTCCAGGTGAGTTCGTCGTTTTAGAGTTCGGAGAAAAAGGAGTGAGGTGCATTCAAAAGCACTGAATCCCGAAGTAGCGAAGTGGATCACAACTGGTGTCTATTGGAGGAATGTGAGCTGTATATCCCGTCCAGGTAAGTTCACTGGTTTAGGGTTCAGGTAAAAAGGCTTCAGCTGCATCTAAAATCGTTGAATCTCGAAGTCGCAAAGAGGGTTGGCCCGAGGTCATATCTCGTGGTCATATTGAAGAAGGAATCTAGCATAGGAGATAGTACTCGTAAATTGGTGTTGCCATAGGCACTAGAAAACATCTATGAGGGTAATTCAAACCTGTAGGTGACATCAAAAGGACCTGTGTGAATTTATTCCAGGGTCTATTGGAGGCCCGAAGAGCCGATTCAACTTAGTGTTTTGAATATCCTTGACCGGGAGGTTGAGAAACTTCAAGGAGAGAAGGGGGGTCTGCATCAGGTCATCTCAACCATTTATGGTTCCCCTCACCATCTCTCTCATAGTATCATGATATGTCTTGGAAAACCCCCCTTTCAGAAGTTAAGAAACACTATCCATATTTAATTAATAACATAAATACATACATTACCTTCTATAACAAAAGGTTCATCAAATCCAACATTCACACATATTTAGTTTGCCACAGTCTTTTGGCAAGTTATAGTTATATTTTCAAGCTGGGGGAAACAGGGGTGTTACAATCCCGTCCCCCTTAAGGAAAATCATCCTCGATGTTTGTTGGTACAGGGGTAGACCTAGGGTTCAATGCTACAATAACGCACCAACAAAACCCTAACTACTGGCCCTTTCGGCAACACCTGTGAAGCAGATGAAGTCTCACTCGAGGTAGAGGCAAGGGTGGTTGGAGGAATCAAGTGTGTGAAACCTTAGCTAGGACACATATCTGTGATTATAATACTTAACAAAGCACTTAGCATCAATAGTTCATCAATATTCAACCAATAACTACTGCGCAAATAGAACAGAGCATCGCATCATTCACACCGATATAATGTAATTAAGCACTTAGCATAAACATATAGATCAGATCTAGAAAAAGAAAGCACTAAGCACATTCATAGAAGTCAGATCTAACATTCATAGCACAAGGCAAAAGCATATCTATCTATCTATATCAAAGCACTTAGCTAGATAGTCATAACCATATTAAGACAAGCACAAAGCATAACAACACAATATTTACGTGGTTCACTCCCACCCTGGGCCTACACCCACCAACTCTTCTTCTTTATTATCTTCAGTCAATAGATTACAAGCAAAAAGCCTCAAAACTCTTACTCTGCACAAGACAAAAGATTTTTGCAGCTCGCTAGATCCTTCTTCCTTGCAATCCAGCACTAAGCCTTCCCTAATATTGCTACAATGACTTGCACTTAGCTCTGCAAGTCTCACACAATCATGAACAAAGAACTTATAGAATCTACTTTCACTTATCATACATTCACATCACATAGATGCACCACCACTTCTATCTAGCCTAAGCATCTATTTATATATAAAAAATAGGCCTAAATATGGGTAAACCCATGGGATGATGTCCCATTCCTGTTACATATTTCCACATCCCCAAAAGGACCCAAAAAGGGGCCGAGATCCCACGATCTTTGCTTATTCTTGTGATCCTCCTTTGACAGGCTGTCGAAGTCCAAAAATAGGTCAAACTTGACCAGATATCCACAAAACCTAATCAAGGGCCAACAATGTTATACCTACCAATGTGCTCTGTATGTATAGAAGTAAACAAAAATGGGTATGCATGTTTCATGGAATCCTCCATTTCCCATGTAGCTTCATCTAGACCAAAGTGTCTCCACTGCACCTTGATATGTACAATGGTTTTGTTCTTGAGTGGGATTTCCTTCCTGTCTATTATGCATTGTAGTTATGGCATGAATTCTCCCTTTGGTTCCACCCGTATCACATACCAATAAATTATATGATTAGAATCATGTACATATTTCTTCAGTAATGAAACATGGAAAACATTATGTACCTTCACTATGGGAGGAAGTGATAGTCTATATGACACAAGTCCCACTCTATCGAAAATTTCAAAGGATCCACGATACCGAGGTGCCAACTTGGTACAAGCTCCCATTTTGAAGGAGATTTTCCTGGGTCTAACTCTGAGATACATATGATCCCATGCTTTGAACTCTCTAGGAGTCCTTTTTCTGTCTGCAAAGCTTTTCTATCTATCCTGAGCTACTTTTAGATTCTGTTTTATCTGAACTACTTGTTGCTCCATTTATTTTAGCATATCTGGCCCGATTGTAATTCTGTCTACTGGGTTATCCTAGTTGATTGGAATCTTGAATTGTCTACAATAGAGGGCCTCGAAAGGGATCATATTCAATGACTCTTGATAGCCATTATTGTAATAAAATTATACCAGTGGTAGTTATTCTTCCCACTTCTTGGGATGATGCATCACATGCATCCTTGTTGGCATAGGGGTAGACCCAGGGTTCAATGGTACAACAACACACCAACAAAACCCTAACTACCGGTCCTTTCAGCAACACCTGAGAAGTAGATGAAGTCTCACCTGAGGTAGAGGTAGGGGTGGTTGCAGGACTCAAGTGTCTGCAACCTTGGTTGGGACACATATCTGTGATTGTACCGCTTAATAAAGAAATTAACACCTCTAGTTATTTAACATGCAATCATTATCTACCTCGTTGATAAAACAGAGCCTCGCAATATTCACAGTAATCTACCGTATAGAAGCACTTATCATAAGTAAAATAGGTCATATGTAACTGATCAAGCACTGAGCATATTCATGTACATTAGATCTAACATTCTATACATCATTATCACTGAGCATAAGCAGATCTATCTAATCATCCCAAAGCACTAAGCAAAGAATACATAAACACATTTAGGCAAGCACCAAGCAAGATAACACAATGTTTGCATGGTTCACCCCTCTCCTGGGGCTACATCCACCAAATCTTCTTATTTATTTACTTTAGTCAATCTGTTACAACATAGAGCCTCAAACCCTTACTTTTCACAGGACAGAAGATCTGTGCAGCTCACTAGATCCTTCTTCCTTGCGTTTAAACTACTTGCACTTAGCTCTGCAAGTCTCTTATAATCATGCACAAAGCATCAAAAACCCTACTTGCACTTAGCATTCATTCACATCACTTAGATCTAGAACTTATCCTTTTATTCATATCCTCCTCCCTTCCTAGCCTAGGCATCTATTTATATATACACAATAGGCCTAAACATGGGTAAACACATGGGCCGACATCCCTTTCCCATTACATATTCTCCAAAACCCAAAAAGAGGCCCAAAAGGGGGCCGAGATCCTATGATCTCCGCTTCATCTTACACTCCTCCTTCGACAGGTTGTCGAAGTCCCAAAATAGGTCAACATGACCAAGAAACTACCAAAACTTGGTCAAGGGCCAATAGGCCCCCAACACTCACCAGTGACTCGTCCCGAGTCACTCTGGTCTGAGTAGTTCTTCCTCAAACGCCTCGATCTTGGCCCAAGCTGCTTCGACTTGCTGCTTTGTTGTGGGATATTTCTCGTTGAACTCTTGGATCACTGCGTCATTCATCGGTTCTTCCAGGCATTGTTCTACTATGAGGAGGACCTAGTCTAGCTCTGCTCCTTGGCTCTCGACCTCTGTAAACAACAGACATGCCTTGTGTTACATAGGTTGAAGTCATTGAGTGACTTCCATCACTTTTCTTTGAAGCATATGAATCTGCTGCTGAGCTATGCATTTTTCATGAGATCTCTTCATTCTATATACTACTGAAAAGGCCTTCAGCTATGCCTGTAGCGTATCCGGATGTTGTTTTTCTTCCTGGAGTTGTGACCCCGACGCCTGTAATTCTGGATTCTCTATAAGGTTTTTGTATGCCTGGGTGCTCTGGTTACTTAGATTCTTGCACTGCAAGGAAAGATATTTTAATCTGCTAACTGCACTATGAGAAGGCTTCTCTCTGGTCTCTTATCTACTGAGGGGTTTTGGGTACAGTGCAGAGCTCTAGTTCTACGATGCGTTGCTGTAGCTTCTAGATTACCTCTTCCAGTTGTTCCACTTGTTGTGGAACTTGTTCCTCTATCTATACTTCGAATATTGTCATAGAGAGAAGTTCTCTGTTGACCCTTTCCTCAACTTCAAGTTGCTCGGCAAGCAATTGTTCCTTGCTTTGTTGTAGCTCTGCTTTCTCTTCATCCCATTTTGCTTGTAGAGTGAGATTTTCCTTTTTTGCATCACTTCTTTGGTCCTTAAGGTCTTTCTGTACTTGCGCTAAAGCCTGGGTGGCTTATGTTGTTTCTTCCTAAGCTCGTCGAAGGTGAGCTTCAACTGTATTAGCGATCCGGTGTAATTGAGAAGGCTCATCACTAGTTTTGGTGTTCCAACTGTTAGGGGCGTAGTGGATACTGCACATCTAGACTGTAGTGCATGCTGCACTTCTTGAAGCTCAGCCTTGATGTGACTAAGCACCTCCTCCTTCTTGGCTTCCTACTTCTCTGCTATCTCCATTGAAGCCTCGTTCAATGTAGCGATGATGAAGTCGAAGTCGTCTGAGGTTAGGGTGGTCTCAAACTTGGTTCTAGTTGCTTTTATTTTCTTCCTTTTCTTCAAGGGATCCTCCTCGTCTCTTGGCGGTGTAACCTCTTCTTTCTTCTACTCTACTTCTGTGCCATCACCCCCTTGCTCGACTGAAATAGATGTGGTATTTATGGATGCGTTGTCTAAATCATTGACCTCTTCGGTCTTCTTTATCTTGCTAGGTCCGACTGTATCCGACACAATTTTGGGGCTGTCAACATTAGACATATCTGTGGGGTCCGCTGGAACAAGGAGGTCTGTCGACCATTCCTTGGTAATCTCCTTCAATTCATCCTTCACTAACTTGTAGTATGACTATAGTTGTTCGTGATGCTCATCAATGCGCACTGTGATGTAGATGAAGTGGCGGTCCACGTTGAATTTCATCAATGGCCTAAATCTGTGAAGTGTGTTCGGGGTTATGCGAGGCATGGTCTGGATGGCTACCTTCAACTGGTTATAATACGTGTGGAATTCATTATTTGATTTCCATTTCTTGTTCAAGTCACTGGAATACCACATCATACTGAACTTCACGGCCAATGGTTCAAAGGGCTCGACATCCGGGAAGGTTGCACCTTCCGGCATCTCCCATGTGATGAAAGAGATTAATATGAGCATCCAGCTAAAATGGAACTTGTACCCTTGGTCTTGCGCTTCCCTATATTCCAATTCTAGCCGATTCACCAAGTATTTGGCCCAATTCATATGTAGGCCCTTCACGCACTTCCCTGCGAGGTTGACTACAAATTCAGGTAATTGGGTCGGTCGGTTCTTGCGAACTAGCTTGCTTGCGATCAACTGACAGGCAAGGTGCACTGCACCACTCTGGATAGAGGCTACCTTGTAGCCTTGCATGCCCTTCTCTACATCTTCGTATGTATCCTTTATACTCTGGGAGAGAGCGCAATCTGTGGTCTTTCCTGGGTAGAAATCCTGTGGGTCGGGGCCCTGCATGCTTAACCTTGTGATCTGATTGATCAAAGTCAGATCCACTGTGATGTAGCGATTCAACCATAAGTATCCTCCATGATAGAAGGACAACAACAACTTGACGCACGCATTCACTGCTTGATGCCTCCCAAAGTGAGGAATCTTCATTACATTAAGTAGGGTTGACTGCGCGAGGTTTTGGGTCCATGATTGAGTGATAATCTTGGAGTTCTTTCCTTTGGTTCACGTAAGATATTTATGAGGGGCGAGCATACTGTAAACCTTCCTATCGCCAAAGTTGAAGTCACTGAACTTCAACGTGGTGAGATTATCCTCTTCAGCATGAACTGCGCGCACTTCTTTCGGAAGGTATGCAGTGATCAAAGCATACTCAAATTCGTGGGGTACACTGTCACAATTGATGGCGCCACTCAGAGGTGGTAGATAAGTAGGTAGAATGCTCGGAATCAACTTAGCATTCGCAATATCGTATTTGTTCTTAGTGCACTTCTCATCGACTGGTCAGGATGGACTGGCTTGAGTAGTGGAAGGAGAGGCTTGCAGTCCTCTCATGGATGATGCTTGTACACTTGTAGACAACCCTCACTCCGACATGAATCTCTTTGTCATCAAGTCAATTAGAACCTCTTCAACAACTTTCTCTACAACGCTCAATGCTTCTGACATATGCACTCGGGATAAACAATTCGTGGGATCGGGGAACAACTCAGACATGGTGTTACACATTATTTTCATCACCACTATGACCGTTAATGATGTAAACCAATTTGTTTCCTTCAGAGGGGTCAGTGGCCTCGATTCTTGAAGAAAGAAGGGAGAAGAACTTACTTGAGATAAGAAATTAGATTTTCCTTTGTAAAAACCCTATTAAGGAGGATTTCCACAGGTTTCTCTATAGCTAGGGTGCGAAAATGCCTGATTTCCACAGGTTTCACTATATATAGGTCGCGGAGTTTCCGCAGGCTTCATTACAACTAAGGTGTGGCGGCCTTTGTACGTGGGAAAAATGAGCATCTTCTTGATGCTTCTAGAAGGAGAAGATTCTATGGTTAGGTGGCCTTCGAATGGTTTAGATCTTACTTGCTTTCATGATTTAGTGGGATCATCCTAACCTCCTCACCTTATCCTCTTCAACTTATAAAAGGAGAGGAGCTCTCATGGAGAAATTTAGTTGAATTTGGCTTGAGATTGTTAGCTTGGTTAGATTGGATTTGAGCTTTGCTTTGTCAAGATAGATTGTGAGTAGATATCATGTCCATGGTCTCAGAATCCTTAGAGAAAGAAATGTGTGGGAAGAAAGGAATTGTTGGAAGGAACCTTACGACATCAAGGCATCTGGTTGTAATCTCTCTTCATATTATTTAATATAATACAGTGGCATGCTTCTTTCCCATAGAATTATCTTTATTTTATTTCATAATTCCTTGATCATATGCATAGGTTGTCATTGAATATACTTCTACTTCTTTCATTTTGGTTGGTTTGTGTCTCACTGCAGGATCAATATCACAAGAGCACTGGAGTGAAATAGGAACAACAAACACATAAGGAAGCGACACTTAAAGGTACGTCTCTCATCTTTTGTTTGGTAGTAAATTAGATGATTAGAGCCTAGGGAAAGTGCTATGTTCTATCTTGTTTTGTTCTAGATCCAGGTGGATCTAGGGAGATTAGTTTATGTCTGCATTCACTGATTTATCCAATAACAAAATTGGTGACTCCACTGGGGAACAAATTGTTTTCCTAGTTTGTCTTTCTTTCTTGCTTTGATTGTTTGGTTCCTATTTTTGAGTCACCAGGAGATATATCTTGACTCTTTGATTGTTTAAATTCACTAGAAAACCTTCTTAATATTTAATTTTTTCCATTTTTGTTTGAGTTCTACGCCCTGCTTTGAGGGACAGTGTGACGAATAGGGATTTCCGCACCCTACCTATTTAGACCAGTGCGGAAACTTCGCACCCTACCTGTATCTGGTGTGCGGAAATCAGTGATTTTCGCGCTATGTTAGTCTACAGCCTGCGAAAATTGTGAAAATTTTGATTTTTGATGGTTTTTTCCTTACCCAAACCTTGGACTCTGTTTTGGGGTGAATTTTTGGGTTTGTTTATGATCTGTTTATAGTCTTCTTGACATCTTTGAATCTTCTTTCAGCCATCTTTACCTTATTTTTTCTTTGTTTGATTTTGAAATATTTGGTCTCTTGATTTGAGTGTATTTCAGTTACAAAGCATCGTTTTTATTTAGAATTGTTTAGAGAAAGAATACTTCTTTTTCTGAATAAATCGTGTTAAAAGAGAAACCTAGTTTGGGTTGTTTTTGTTTTGAAGTGATTTTCTATTTGTTTTAGTATCTCTTTGAAACAAAAATTTGTAATTTCTTTCCTTATATTAGATTAGGGGCCATGAATCGTGCATTGGTGTACAATCTCTTTTTCTCATTTCTTGAGAATCTTGATATTGATAAGTTTAATATATTTTGGGACATTGTGCATATGAGAATGATAAATGTTTTCTCCTTCTCGTAGCATAGCTTTCATAGAAATGAAAAGATTGCATCTTCATCTCTTTGCATAACTTTTGAGTCG